>QLIY01002174.1:0-21995 GCA_003260075.1 Phallusia mammillata | reverse complement strand
TTTTTCAAGTTTGTAATCTTAAATGTATGGCTTGCCGACTAATATCCAGGTATATCGGAGCTGTAACTGGTTGTTCAAGTACAAAAACAGTGTCTTAGAAAGTCAATCAAAGGCGTAATAAGGTTGTAAGTGACAGTTAAAAGTTGAAATATACGTATGCCGAATACATGTGGATACAGTTAATGCATTTTTGTTGGAAATATATCATCAGTTACCAGATGTTTTCAAATTCGACCCAATGTACCAAATAAATTGGTAAATTTTAGACTGTAGTGANGAATACATGTGGATACAGTTAATGCATTTTTGTTGGAAATATATCATCAGTTACCAGATGTTTTCAAATTCGACCCAATGTACCAAATAAATTGGTAAATTTTAGACTGTAGTGAAAAGATTGTTGTTTTATCCGCTAAGGTTGTATCGGTGTGGAAGTGTTTGAAACAGTGCTTGGCACAGAAAACCGAGATCCCAAATTCACTGGAGACAACAGGTTCTTAATTTGGGTGCAAAGTTAATTTAAATATAAGGAGGCGTAAGTTACGACATAGATCTTGAGGGGTAAAAATGATGTATCCTATATGGTATTTTTTCAGTGCTAAGCTACAGCGACGTACTGTTAATGGACTTATTGTGATGGTTTTGTTGTCGAATATGTTGGTTAGAAAATATGCGGGTAAATTTAATCTCAAAAAGCAGTCTCTGGTTAATAATCTCTGCGAAATCAAGTACTAATCGTGACAGAAATACATTTCTTATTTAACTTGCGGCTTTTGAGATATATGCCTTGGAAACAATATACTATGACTTCAGGCATGACATGGTAAAAAAAATAATTAACGACAAAGTCATAAACTGCATTTTACATGGTGGTAATTATGTTTGGTCTGTGACAAATCTCTCTTAAATTCTATTATGTTCGTTTTATTGCCTATATTCCCGATGTGTTTTTGTCCGGGCGAAATACAACCGAGGGTGACTATAGGATGAAACGACTTTTGCTACCTGTAGGGCAGTGGTTCTCAAACTTTTTTGTGTTGCGACGCCTCTGGAAAAGTTTTCTGGACTTGCGACGCACCAGCAAATAAAGGTTAATGAGGAAACTTATTATTAAAGTTGTGTTTATTGATACAACAACAAAACACAAAACGGAACTATTCTGAGACGCCCTTGGAAAATTGAAACGACGCACCAGGGCGTCGCGACGCACAGTTCGAGGACTATTGCTGTAGGCTATAAGGTTTATCGAGAACATTTCATTGGTTTTGCTCCAAAAAATAGTTTTTTTAAAACACATATTTTCTTTTTCAATATCGTATTGAGTTCTATGTGACCAGTGTACATAAATCGTTGACTTTTTGTTTTTTAGGATGTTATCAACCTCATTTTGAGCACAACAACTCGTTGATTCGTTCTACGAAACCAAATACTGTTTGCGTTGCTGGGAAACGCACTTGTGAATATAAGGACTTTGGCCAACCCTCTAACTGCACTTTTTTTTGAAACAACTTACTGTGATCATGGATTTAACAACAGACACGGAAAGTGTTTCTAACTTCTCTCAAACAATGGAGTCTACAACTGCATTTCCTCCTACAACCTACCTTCAAACCACGCCAGTTCCAATAACAGACACTACGGGCTTTCCTAACACAACCTCAAGTATAAGTTCTGCTGGCTGCAACTCTTATAGCGATTGCGGCACCTTGTGGTGGGAGATCGTGGGACCAATCTTCGGGTTCCTCTGCCTTTTCATCCTCTTCGTAGCCTCCTGCAAATGCTTCATGGAGCTTTGCAGGAAGTGTTGCAACAGACGAGGTCAGCGCACAAACACGCCACCTAGCAACAGGAGGCGCAGAAGAAGAGGAGCGCGCTCCGGAAGAGTATCAAATCAAATGGAAGACGGACACACAAATGAGGATTACGTGACAGGAGAAGAAGATCTTCCTCCAGATTATTTTTCAGCTAATATCAGAGACGGATCGGTGATCTTTCGCGTGGCAACGATCGACGATGACCTTCAAAATGGCGGATCGAGGAGCCATGCGTCCAGTATCAGCGAAAAACTACCAACCTATGATGACATTATGCAGGCCAAGCAGAAGGAAGCGCTGGAGTCGGCAAACAAAACTGTTTTTGTGATCGAAAATGAACACGTAGCTAGCCCGGATGAAGAGGAAAGGCCCGCCACGTCACAAGACTTAAATGAAAACGAACGCGGGATCAGTAGATCTTCGTCAAGTGACTCTATCGAACCTCCAGCTTACAGCTAAAAACTTTGATATCGCGACGAGTTCGTATAATCTATTTTAGCTGTTTTTTCTCCCTGGCAGGCTTTCTTTTGTGGCGCCGAACGCACTATATAAGGCGTCGGCTATGGCAGGCGATGTCACAAAAGTTTAACGTCCATTTCGGTGAAAACAGTCGCCCCGAAGCAAAGTGATGGTGCTTTTCGGTGATTTTACGCTTGAGTTCCTCTTCGAACTTGTGGTGTGCCCCTGGAATGACTTTGCAAATTTTCTGATTTCCAAACCTATTTCGTGCTTTTATGATGTAGCACATGACTATATGTCGCCACCCGATTCTATTTGACAGTGAGTATTATTTTTTTATGACCAAGACTTTGAAGGATTAAATTGCTTCATACTGTACTGCGTTGACATGGCAACCAATAACAACATTTATCATTGTTTCTGTTTGAACAATCTTTTCCCTCGTGCCTTGTACGTTTTTGTTGCGTCATTGACGACCACATTGCTTCCATTGAACTTCTGTTACGTTTTTTCTGTTCCATATATGCACTTGTAGTGAAATATTTTTGAAAGTTTTTTCGTTTTAACTGCTTTATATTTTGTTTGAATAATTACACTTTTTTAACAATGTTGTTTTCGCTTTGGATAAAAATACATAGTTCCATGAACTTACAAGCGTGACGTTACGATTTGTTAAGATCGTGAAGGGGTTAATAGACACACTATTTTTAAAATATTCAATATTCATGCAGTCTATGCGACAAAAAGAGTAACCTTAGGGAACAAACTATAGACCGTGCGTGGGCAAGATAGGCGAGAACTAGAAGCTTTTATATCCGATTTTGGTATCGTCTCCGAACTTAAGTGTATGTTCATTTTATTTTTTTCAAATAATGCGGTTTAGTCTTTCAGAAATAAATATTGCATAAAAAGGTATACTCATAATTAAGGCTTTAAGACCTGTTTTGCTCACCGCCCGCATCTCCCGAAGCACTACATGGGAAAAGGACTTAATCTTATTTTTGGGCAATTTTAGACCCACGTGTAAAAAACTATAAGCTGGGAAACGTATATTGAGGGGAATTTCAGAATGCTAGCAGAAAGAGTTGATATTTAATAAAAAGTCACGTCTTATATCTTCGGTAAAATCTTTGAGCTGACTGCATGAGCTACAACAATGTACCCTAAACCCACGTTTTGGTGTTTTTGTCCTACTAACGTCAATTTTAAATAAATAAATATAGGATAGGTTTCTTTTCATAGCCCATCCATGATCCACATATCACACAGATCGGATTGGATGCCTCGACACAGTGCGCCGTGAGAAATTTCCAAGCGTGCTGCAAAAAATTCGCAATTTTTAAGTTCAAATGCAACCTTACCAACCACCACAGTTGTAAATTAACATTGTTTTAGCAACTTTTGTTATGTTGGTTAGTAAAGTGTGCAGTGGAAGTAACATTGCAGTTCCTCAATGCACCGCATGCTTGAAAAGTTTGAAAATAAATGACATGAAGATGATGCTATAGCATGAAATTCGAGCATCAAAAACCAGCCGAGTCGGGGGGGGGGGAGCGTCAGTTTGAGCCACTGAATAAGTGTAAATCAAATTAGAATTGAGAATCGAATGTCTCCATTGCTAAACAATAGAGTTTATTACAATTGTTCGCGCACAATCATAATGCTTTTTGTCTCGTCTGTGATGTCACAAGCTGTGGGGGGGGGGGGGGGGGGGGGGGGGACGCTAAAATCCTGCAATCAACGTTCGTTTTTATGAAATACACATTCCAGCTAAAGGACTGCGAGCGCTCGAAATAATGGCAAAGGGACCGTTTTGAAAAAATAATGAAAAAGTTTGGAAACCACTGCCCTAAACCAACGTTTTGGTGTTTTTGTCCTACTAACGTCAATTTGAAATAAATAAATATAGGATAGGTTTCTTTTCATAGCCCATCCATGATTCGCATATCACACAGATCGGATTGGATGCCTCGACACAGTGCGCCGTGAAAGATTTCCAAGCGTGCTGCGAAAAATTCGCAATTTTAAAGTTCAAATGCAACCTTACCCACCACCACAGTTGTAAATGAACATCGTTTTAGCAACTTTTGTTGTGTTGGTTAGTAAAGTGTGCAGTGGAAATAACATTGCAGTTCCTTAATGCACCGCATGCTTGAAAAGTTTGAAAATAAATGACATGTAGATGATGCTATAGCATGAAATTCGAGCATCAAAAACCAGCCGAGTCGAAGGTGTCCTTATTCAAGCGTAAACAAAGTCACGTGACACGTATGTTTTTGATTGTCCTTCAGAGGGATCACATTTCGCTGCGAACAAAACAACACGAATGAACTTTTCTACAGGGTATGTCGTCAGGAAATTATCACATTTGGCAATGTATGAAAGGAACTACGCGAACCAAGGTGTGTGTGATACAGATGTTTTATTAAATTGTCGAAAATGAGAATTGAATCTACAGAATAGCGTAAAGCATGATCCAAAAGGTTCATGTGTCCAGGCCATATGAATAAAATGTCGATTTATTCTTGTAATTATATAAGCCTAGTTGGTTCGGAGAATACTATACGCTCTGCTATTCAAAAAAATTATTACTTCTATTTGGTTGAAAGAATCGAAAAATAGTTTTGTGACGAGCATATGAAAATGTCTCCATAAATAACAATAACGCCATTCTTTTAATTGTGAAAAGGTTTGAGTATGAATACAGGAAAAAGTTCAAATAGGCTGTATCTCTAATAGGCTATATCTGCAAAAATACAGAGAAACTTTCAAATAGTCAAAAGTGGTCGATAATATAGTTGAATTAGGTCAATTTGGTCAAACAAATGACATCGCCGAAATCCAAAATAGTAGCTTGAAATTTGCATGTTGTAGTCACTACTACAATGTAGTGTGTGGAGTGTAGACTGTAAGACTGAGAAACAGCGCTTTATACAAGTTTATAGTAAGCGATACTTTATGCTTTACAATTACAGGAACGGCTAGTTGATGGTTTCAGAATGTAGCACTGATCTTGGACATGGGAAATTTTTTCAGCAAACGTGGCACACACTCCCGGCGACGGGCAAGGACCTTCGACAATTTCCGTGATCGAATGAACGCTCAGGCGGTAGCTGAACCATTTTGTCCAGAAGTGGAAACTGAATGCGAGGGGTTCGCCAATCTTGGCCACGAAAGTCCGCTAACTGCTATGTTCTCTATGTTAAGCCAATCGCCTGTACCGCCAACAACGCGAAATCAACTAACTTTTCAGCCCGACAGTGTTATTTTTCGTACCCCCCAGTCGGAGACACAATACCAAGTTGGTCGTGAGTTCAGAGACTTTGAACAGCATTCTGATGAAGACTTTAGCGATTTACTCCCTATAGATTTTGACATGGACATGTTCAATACAAACGAAAGCGAAGAATCAAGTGACAGTTCGTTTCGTTGGGGTTTGTCTGTTTCCAGCATAGACTCCGACGCCCTGTTTCAGGCAGAGCTTTCTGATTCGGACAGCACAACATCCGAAGAAGATGTCGAAATTGCACAAACGCAGCAACTTGAGCTAAGTTACAATGAATCTAAGGTAAAATTATGTGCCTATTGCCTATGATTTGGTTTGTTGTAAAGTTGTAATATCATCCTGTTTTTTTATCGCGTAGTATCATCATATTTTCACAATATAGCTATTAGGCCTACTTTGCAATGTATTCGGACCCTAGGACTCAAACTATATTTTTGTGCTATATGTAAATTGGCCTACTTGTCGTTACAATGCTGTGAAAAAGCACGACGATATTACCGCGGTATCATGCATATTATTTGGGGGGGGGGGGCCCTAGGACTCAAACTATATTTTTGTGCTGTATGTAAATTGGCCTACTTGTCGTTACAATGCTGTGAAAAATCACGACGATATTACCGCGGTATCATGCATATTATTTGCCTTTAGGTTGCTGGACAACATCAAGTTTCACAACTTTGCACAAAGCAAAGCCTTTAGGGACGGTTAGGCAAGACAATACCTTTGCAGATAACGGTTTTATTCACGAATTTTACACGCGTCTAGAACTCTAGATTTTACCGGCTTCCTTTTGCCATAACTTTTAGGCGAACAACCATGAAACCACAACTTGGCTCCTTTTTTCCAGTACCTCGGGTGTTTCGCTTATTGTGTCTTCGCATTTTGTAAGAGGCTCAATAATTGGTGAACAAAGCAAGCAGAAACGGACAAACGGTGTTGTTAAAGTGCGGAAGAAGGCAAGCAAAGGCTCACGATTAATGTACGCATCAAACTACCTCTGTTTTGCACCGACTTAAACAACGTTTCGGCTCTAGACTAGGCCATAGAAAAATCGTACAATCAACCTGCTTGAACAGCATCAAAAAGCCAACGAATACAGAGCAATTAAGAAACGCGTTTGTAGGGGACCAAGCGCAGCGATAATGCAAAATATGATTTTAGAAACGTGTTTGCTTCTTTTTGCCGTGTTTTCTGTTGTTCTGAAACCGGTTGCCACCTGCAAAAACAGGCCACGGAAATCCGAAATGCTTCGAACGAGATTAATTCAACAATGTTCGACTTTTGACTGGAAAGCTCACGAAATTCACAACAAACAACATCCAACAGGGTTTCCTTTCCTGTTGAACGCCACCCTCTTTCCCTGACACGGGTGGTTAGCTTTTAGGTCCCAACTTGACTGGTTCCACCAATGTTGCATGCCCCTAAGAACATTTGGGAAAACTTAAACAGAAAGCACAGCCCCATGACTATGTCTGTCAAAGTTGCAACCAAATCCATGTTTCATTGCAGAAATACATAAGTGAGCTTTACGAAAACAACAAAACATACATACTGATAAAGGTGGCAAATATTTGTGTATGTTTTCCCCCACAAACTAATCTAAAAAACACAATCAGATTAACAAGTACATAATGAAGTAGGCTTGTAGCATTTGGTTAAACACTAACTAAAAATCCCACCTTAAAAGTGCATTTGGTTTTAGGAAACCCCAGGCTGCAGCAGTTCCCAAAGCAGCAAAGAATGTGACATATGTCTTGACAAGAAAAAGAACACTGCCTTTAATCCCTGTGGACATGGTGCTTGTGGCAAGTGTGCAGTACAACTGAGAGTTTGTCACATATGCAGAAAGCCAATCCAGTCAAAACTGAAACTGTATCTATAAGATGTCTCAAATGGTAAATGAGGAAAAACACTTCCAACAAAGGAGATTTTCATGAACCCTTTTTTTGTTGATCAAAGTGAATGATGAAAAAAAAAAACTGCCCGAAAAATTCTACTAAAAAAATCAAACTTTAAAAAACAGAAAAGATGTTCAGGTAAAGAATTTTGTGTTGTTTCAACTTGTTTGGACAGGAAAATAGCAACAAACAACATTTCCTCCACCTATACAATAACCACAAGTACAATAACTAAAGCAGATTATTGTGTGTGTTTTTGCAGTGCCATGTACAGCATTAGCAAAACATAGACCATGGCAACTGTTTTGTGCAAATGATCACATGTGTATAATGCAGTGGTTCCCAACCTCCCATGGACCGTGGCCCCCTAAAAGTGTCATTTTTGCCTCGTGGCCCCCTTCATGTAACCTTGTAAGTCCTGTGGCCCCCTTTATGTAACCTTGTAAGTCCTGTGGCCCCCTTAAAATGTAAATGGCAAACACATGTGGAAATTGGATACTAATATCGGCTTTAAACGCAGGTCGAATAGAGTAAATAAGGGCCCGCATTCGTAAAAGGCCTCAATATAGACAAATAGTATGCAAAATAGTTGATTAAATTAGGGAATTTTTAGTGGGTGTTTCTGGTAAATCTACACCTGTGCCCCCCTGAACACAGCTCGTGGCCCCCCTGGGGGGCCATGGGCCCTGGTTGGGAACCACTGGTATAATGGTTGGATGAACATATTTTAATTTTTTGGTATTGTGTTTTTACTTTGCCAACGTTTTTGTGTTGACTTATCAAATTGTAGTAATATGCCTGTCTGTATGGTAGTATGACACCTTTAGGTAATTTCGTATTACACAGTTTAGCAATATATTTGTGCATTCAAAAATGTACAAAACAGGACAAACAGGTACATACAAAACCATCTAAATATCTTCATAGCATTTAGGCAAAACTATACATCTTTTTGTGAGAAATATAAACATTGAACCATAATAGGCATTCAGTACCTAAAGGCACCAAGGAAAATACAGCTACAGTTTTGTGCACAATAAATGGGCTTCAATTTGTGTTACCACACTCTGTTATACAGGACAGCATGATTTGTGTACACACTACAAAGAATGATATAATATATCACATAACAGTAAAGAAGCAGAAATGCTATGCTCCTTATTTAATGCTTTTAAGGAACTTCAACAACTCATTATGAAACAGTTCTGGATTATCTAGATAGCAAGGGTGCTTTGCCTTTTCTATAACCAAAGATGAACTGTTGGGGATCTTAGAGAGAATTTCATTTTTTTGTGGAGCTCCAGGGTCCAATGAGCCTGAGACAATAAATGTCGGAACAGATATTTTGCTAAAATCTGCATCTGGAGCCGGTATCACTGGTGCAACTGGAACAAATCCACCCATTTTTTCTCCATATTTAAATAAATAAGGAATGGAAAAACTACCACTCATAGAGGGGCTGACTATCACAGGTTTATCTAAGGCAAGCTCAGTAATAAGATGGTCCAAAAAGTCTGCATTATTAACTTCTGTTTTTCCTTTTACAGATTTTCCATATCCAGGTAAGTCAACTGCTATAACATTATACCCTTGTTTTGCTAAGAACTGAATTGTTCCTAGGTCTTGCCATGTTTTTGAATTAAATGCAGCTCCATGCAACAATAGAACAGGTATCTTGGTCACCACAACCTTGTCATTAGACTTTCCGTGAGAAATTAAGATCTTGATTTTATTTCCATCTACAGGAATGACATCTTCATCAATTTGATTATCTTTGAACAGATTTTGGGGTTCAATTTTACTGACAATGCCTGAGCGATCTTTCTCAAAATTGACAACAGCTGAATCTTGGTCATCATTAATCTGCTTTGCTTGATGAAAGAAATCTGAAAATGCAAATGTGTACATTGGATTTTTTCCACTTTGCAAGCAAAAACACTTTTATTAGATAGAGCTGAAACAATTGCATTATAAAAAAATTAAGGGTGCATCTAAAATATACAGGATAGCTTGGATCACTTGGATCGCTTGGTGCATTATTAAAACAGCTTGGTGCACCATTAGAACACTTGGCGCACTTTATGATCACTTGGTGCACCTTTATATCGCTTGGTCCACATTTATATCGCTTGGTTCATCCTTTTATCGCTTGTTGCACCTTTATTTCGCATTGTACGCATTAACATCACTTGGTGCACATTTATACGATTTAGCGTACCTTTATATGGCTAGGTAAAGGTGCACTAAGCGATAAAAGGGTGAACCAAGCAATATAAATGTGCACCAAAGTATGTTAAGATGCACTAAGTGATATAACGGTGCAACTAAGGATATAAAGGTGCACCAAGTGATATAAAGGTACACCAAGCTGTGTTAATAATGCACCAAGCGATCCTGTATATTTTAAATGCACCGAAAAATTAACACTTTTCGCATGCAAAAGGATTGATAAATTTTTTAACCATAAATAAAGTGCAGTAATTACTTGTTTTAGTACATGGTGTTTAAAAAAGCAAATGCTTTCATTAGGAGTCCACACATCAAGGTATTGGCAATACACTTACCATCATTTTTAATTGTTTTATCTGGAAAGAATGAAATCAGAAGAAACAAACTTGCAACAAATAAGACAGCAACTCCGACAATAGCCTTTCTACTCAGCATCATTTTAGCAGGTTTTGGTTTTCTTTCCAACATTTTACACCTGCAAGCAAAATTTAGTAGGTACGAGCGTAAGGGACACTTACAAAAATGTCTGTAACAACTTACAAATGCTGAGGTAAATAGTCCGTACGATTGTTAAATGTACAATTACTACTATTCATGCTACGCCAATTCCACATATATATCCCACAAGTTGCAGTTTACAGACGCAACGTCGTTATCTATGATCATTGATTGCGGTATATTAACACACATCTGATTCAAACACTGCATGCACGGCTGCACGCTGCACGACAGTTGTACAGAACAGTTACAGGAAGCTCTCACAATTAGTAATTGTTCGACTGAAACTAAATACAATGGTCCAGGTCATATATCCCATTCTTTTTTCACCACAAAGGTATTTCAAAAAACTATTACATTTTATAAAAGGCTAGTACTTTTGGATAAAAATACAGGTTTCAACAGTTGTTAAGAAACAAAAAACTAATTTAGTGTGTCCAAAAAATTTACAAATAAAATTTGAAATTAACCAACTGTAACGAAAAAAATCCCTGGGGATTTCCGCAAACGATTACTGCTACAAAGTTTTTCTTTTGCGGAAAATATGCTTTTACGTAAAGTTTCAGTTCTTGCGTGTAGTCATTTGAGGGTAATATCTCCAAAGTGGTCACTGTTAAATCAACGTCCATCACACTCTTTACCACCATTAACAGCTGGAGCTTACAATGTTAAAAGGTAAGCAAAATGTGTTGCATTTTTCAATTCTAAAGAGAAGCCCCCAAAAAGTTATAGTTCATTTTTTTACTGATAAATAAAGTAATTTGACACGACTGTGTTCAGAGGGGATTTTGCACAAATTACTGACAATGATTTGACTCATTTCCAATCAATAATTGGGAAAGATCATGTTATAACTGATCACAATGATTTGGAAATGTACAATATGGATTGGATGAGGAGTGTACGTGGACAAAGCAAGGTAAGTTTTTTTATTGCAGTTTGATCATATTTTGTGTGTCATGATTTACTTTTAGAGTGGCCCAAATGCCACCGTAAGCAGTCTTTGATATGTTTCAAATTTAACATTAGCATTTCAAATGTTTTTTTAGCTGCTTCTCAAACCAAAGACAACAAATGAGGTGTCTCAAATTGTTAAGCATTGCAATGAGAGAAAACTAGCAGTTTGTCCTCAGGTTAGTTGTTTTGTGCACTATCAGCTTACAACTTTTACAAAATTTTCTCTAATTACACCAAGAATGAGAGGGATACTTGTCAAAATGCAAGTATATACATGAATATGACTTATTGCAGGGGGGAAACACTGGTTTGGTGGGTGGAAGTGTTCCTGTGTTTGACGAAATTGTTTTGAGCACCCAAAGAATGAATAATATTATATTGATTGATCCTGTTTCAGGTAAACATGGGTTGATGTATATAAGCTGTTGCTGCCAGGCATAATATCAACTATATATAGCTCATCTGGCACGTGTATTTTTGTTTTTACAGGTCTCCTTCATCACAGTAAATAACACTGAATGCCATGATGAAGGCGACCTGTATAGGACATCAAAACAGTTGGCACAAAAATTGCCAGAAGAGCTCTATAAGTTTGAACTGATGTAGATTGTGCCAAAAACCTATAGCAATCAATGCCATGTAAAGAACTTGATTTAAATAGTTATGATTCAAACTATACTCCTATTGATATTACTTCTACTTATTAGTTCATTGTTTCTTAACATATATGCCTAGTTTTGCGCTGCTATGCTGACTACAACATAAAACCAAGGTTTTTGATTGCAGGTGTGTTAGTATGCCAGGCGGGTTGCATTTTGGAAGCAGCAAACAATCAGCTATCCAAGCACTCACTTATGGCTCCACTAGATCTTGGTGCTAAAGGCAGTTGTCATTTAGGGGGAAACATATCTACCAATGCTGGTGGCTTAAGACTACTGCGATATGGCTCACTTAGAGGTTCTGTACTTGGTGTTGAAGCAGTAAGTATATGTACTTGACTATGGTTTCAAAAAGTCAGACAAAAATTTTTAAAGAGTTTTCATAGAAACTGTTATTTTGTAAGGGAGCATTTAAATTGAAGTAGTCAAAAACATTGGTTTGTAAATGAATTATATGGTGAATACACACTATTGACCAAAGACAATAATTGATGATCATCAGTCAAAGGTAATATATTTACTTACGCATGTCTGTGACAGGTTTGACTTTGATCAAGCTACTTTTTAGGGTTCATAAAACCAGTAACAATCTTTTCCATTTCTTTTCTATTTACAAAAAATTTTTCGTGCAAAACCAAAAAAGGATATTTTTAGGTCTTACCCTCTGGAGAGATTCTAGACTGTTTGTCCGAATTACGCAAGGACAACACTGGATATGATTTGAAACAACTTCTTATTGGATCTGAAGGCACTCTTGGCATTGTAACTGCACTTGCTATTCAATGTGTACAGAAACCACTATCAACGAACCTAGCGTTTTTAGGTAGGAATGTTGAATTGGATGTTTTAACTGTTTCACAGCCCTTAAATGGTTTAAACGACGAATAATATAGATCAGGGGTCAGCAACCCCTGGCACGCGAAGTGGTTTTTCATGGCACGCCAACCGATTTGCGTGTTTATATTGAAATAAAAAATTATTCTGTTACACTGCTGGTTGATAGTTTTAACCATCCCATTGTCTTAAATTTCAGCCTTGCATGCACAAAACACTATGTTTTCTTTTTATTATTTATATCTGCTGGCATGAAACACTATTATTTAGAAAAAAGTTGGCACGCGAGGTCATAAATACATGGAAATAACAAAGAAATTGGTATGCGTCGCCAAAAAAGTGGCCAACCTCTGATATAGAATCTTCATAAAGAACAAGAATAAACATTTTTTAAAGTCTTCATTCTGTATTCTTAGATTTCATAATTTTAAAGCCCCTTTTTTGCAAATTTGATCTGAACACAGTAGAGTATGCATATATTCCGGTTTATGCGAAGTAGTGTGTGGGATTTCCAAAATACAGGGCATTTTTAGGTTGTATCAGCAAAAGCAACTTGCTGGAACCCGAATATATATGAAGCACTGTGTAATTTAAGGTACAAATGCTTTTATTGACAAATCTTCTTTTGACGTTGTCTAGGGGTTGAAAGTTTTTCAAATGTTTTGTCACTTCTTCGCGGCGCCCGACGAGACTTGGGTGAAATTTTATCAGCGGTTGAGTTCATGGACCAGGATTGCATGAGACTCGTCACCACACACTTGGATTGTAGTAACCCCATTTCTTCTCATCCTTTCTACATGCTTATTGAAACTTCAGGTACGTTCCATCGATGTATTTCGTAAACTAACTTGACTCTATGCAATACAAAGCTATTACAATGCAAGTTTTATTTTTGTCTTAAATCTGAGCCCTAAATGATTTTTTGGAAGAAATATCTATTTACGAACTATTTTATGATAAACTGTTACTATCTCTACATCTCCGAGAAAGCCGCGCTGAATTATCCGTTTTTATACTGTCTCGGCGTTTTGTGTTTTCATTCACGAAAAATGCGATCGTTGTCGGATTTATTTTGTGTAATCCGTCGATTTTTACCAAAATCCAAACCACAACCGCCACTAAAATACCAATAAAAGTTGACTGCAGTCATTCAATACGAGGACTACTGGACTCGTTTTGAACACCGGAATTAGTTCGACAAGAACGAAACTCAAACACATCCAAAAACGCAGCATCGCGGAATAACTGCCACCTGTTTGATATTTGGCTGACGACGCTTAAAAACTGCGAACACATTCCTTTGTATATTGACATACACTGCTTAAACACTGTCTGTGTAGTTGAAACCACGATTCCTCAGTCCAACTTTTTAAGGTGGAACCGGATTCGTGATATATTTGGCAACTTTTGCTTTCGACAAATTTGTTTAAAAGAACAGCAATAAATTGTGCACGGGCCAACTAAAGACTTTGCTATTTTGTTTAGTCGGAAAATTTATAAAAAGTGGATTCGGAGTCGGAAATTTTTATACTGACTCCAAATCCTTATTGAAAAAAACATAAAAACCATATTTACGTGGTTGCATAGTTAACATGTCATTAACCTATTTGGTTGACCCGGTATATAGTCCCAATATTGATGACCGTTCTGTGCAACCATGTCATCTTTTTAAACCAAGGTTCGAACGCCGGACACGACGAAGAGAAGTTATCCGCGTTTTTGGACAAAATTATGTCGAGCGGTTTGGCAGTGGACGGAACTCTAGCCACCGACGTTGGCAAGTTGCAGGTATAAAAAAGTTGCAGATCTTTCAATCAAAGACCAACTTATTTTGGCGATTTTGGCCCAAAGTATCTTATAATAGTAATAAATTACCGCACAAAACCATAACTGAGACATGATTGTTGATACATTTGCAATAGAATGTGTTTAATATAGGTGTGCTCATGCTCTCTAGTATTTTGGTTTCTGAAGTTTTTTTTATAGATTGCAGTATTAGGCTTTTTTGTTTAACGGTGTGAGCAGTAGGTCTTAAGTCAAGTCAATTTGATAACAACTAGCAAATGCAAATACGCATTACTTTTCCCAATAGGATGTTTTTTATTGAGTTTTATGGTGGTTTTAACAGGTCAGTTTGATGACTACATTTTTTTCCTCATAAATCAGCAAAGTTAATCGGATTTTTCACTTGCGTACTTTTCATTTGCAGTCAATTTGGGCTTTGCGTGAACGGATAGCAGAGGCGACATTGAGGGAAGGTTACAATTACAAGTACGACGTTTCGTTACCAACCGAACACATGTACACTATGGTGGAGGAAAGCAGGAAACGGTTGCGGGACGTTTGCTTGTCGGTGTTCGGCTACGGTCATGTTGGTAAGTAAAACGTCAAACAGTGGTTCTTAACCTTTCTCTCATGCGTGAAACAACCAGATGTATTTTATTAAACCCTTTTTCAACAAACTGAAATGATTTCTGGCTCAAAAACAGTTTGATTACCTAGTTGGTCATAATAACCAACAGGTTTTTAAACCACTAACGAAGAACATATTAAGCCAGTGGTTCTCAAACTTTTTTTGTTGCGACGCCTCTGGAAAAGGGGGGGGGGGTTTGAAACCACGATTCCTCAGTCCCACTTTTTAAGATGGGGCCGGATTCGTGATATATTTGGCAACTTTTGCTTTAGACAAATTTGTTTAAAAGAACAGCAATAAATTGTGCACGGGTCACCTAAAGGCTTTGCTATTTTGTTAGTCGGAAAATTTATAAAAAGTGGATTCGGAGTCGGAAATTTTACTTACTCCAAATCAAATTCTTATTGAAAAAAACATAAAAACCATATTTACGTAGTTGCAATGCATAGTTTACATGTCATTAACCTATTTGGTTGACCCGGTATAAAGTCCCAATATTGATGTCCGTTCTGTGCAACCATGTCATCTTTTTAAAACAGGTTCGAACACCGGACACGACGAAGAGAAGTTATCCGCGTTTTTGGACAAAATTATGTCGAGCGGTTTGGCAGTGGACGGCACTCTAGCCACCGACGTTGGCAAATTACAGGTATAAAAAGATAAACTTGGTTGGTCAACGATTTTAACCCAAAGTGCAGTGTAATATTACAGAATAAAACCACGTTTTTTTATGACAATAGCAATGTAGAAGCATCGAGCCAATAAATGATAAGCACCAGCACACCTTATAGGTCGAAACATCGTGTACTGTCTTCAGCTAGTAATAACAATGATTGTTCATACATTTGCACAGAATGTATTTAATATAGGTGTGCACATGCTCTCTGGTAATTCGAAGTTTATTTTATAGATTACAGTATTGGACTTTTTTGTCCAACAATGTGAGTGATAGGTCTAAGTCAATTCACGGTGATTACTGATTACCAACTAGCATTTGCAAACACGCATTACTTTTCCCAATAGGATGCAGTTTTGTGATAATTTCAACATATCAGTTTGATGACTACACTTTTTCTTCATAAATCAGCAAAGTTAATCGGATTTTTCATTTACGTATTTTTCATTTGCAGTCAATTTGGGCTTTGCGTGAACGGATAGCAGAGGCAACATTAAGGGAAGGTTACAATTACAAGTACGACGTTTCACTACCAACCGAACACATGTACACAATGGTGGAGGAAAGCAGGAAACGGTTGCAAGACGTTTGCTTGTCGGTGTTCGGCTACGGTCATGTTGGTAAGTAAAATGTCGAACAGTGGTTCTTAACCTTTCTATCATGCCTGAAACCACCAGATATCTTTTATTAAACCCTATTTTCAACAAACTGAAATGATTTCTGACTCAAAAACTGTTTGATTACCTGTTTGGTCATAACAACCAAACGCGCTAACGTATAGAACATAAGCGATTGTAGAATGTGTGTAGTGACTGGTTTATGTTTTAAAGTTTATGGACCAAGATTGCATAAACATTTCAACCCTTTGCCCTATGGCTTTACCAAACTTAGGTGACGGTAATCTACATCTCAACATGACCTCAGAAAAGTTTGACCCCAAAGTTTTATCGAGGGGGGGGGGGTTTATGGAACAAGATTGCATAAACATTTTAACCCTTTGCCCTATGGCTTTACCAAACTTAGGTGACGGTAACTTACATCTCAACATGACCTCAGAAAAGTTTGACCCCAAAGTTTTATCGATGATTGAGCCTTTTGTATACGAATGGGTTTCGAAATACAAGGGGAGTGTGAGCGCTGAGCATGGAATGGGGTAAGTTTGGTAGTTTATTTTTCAATAATATATTATTTTTGTCTGCTCCGTAGTTTGGTTGTGATGTTTTTTGCATTTATATGTATATTTTTCTTTTTTCGTAAAAAGCGAGTATGTCAGGCACTTCTGGTTGTGAAAGATTTGTTGAAACTCATTCCAATCAACACGATTGGCAGATAGATGCATTTAGTTGGTCCCTGTTAATTTTTTACTTCGGCGGACCTAGCGGTTCACCCATACAGGCCCCCTAAATGTGAAAATTTTAAACTGATTAGGCTTGCTTAAGTACAAGACCCAGTAGCTTTATGCCTCGTTGATTGGTACATTGCAAAGTACATAAATGTTTTTGTCAAAGTGTTCATTTTTGCAGATTTAAAAAACGTCAATACATGGGTTTTACAAAAAGCAAGAGCGCAATTACTTTGATGCACCGGATTAAAGAACTCTTGGACCCAAACGGAATTTTCAATCCTTATAAAACCCTTCCAGACCCTTAAACCAACAAAAAGCCAAAATGAACATTAGAAGTTCTCGAGTAGATATAGGTGTTGTTTGGACGTGTTTAAAATTGTTTTTTGTCGCGTAATTTATATGCTTTAGCATTGTGATCAAACTCCATCTATCGTTAGGTTTGTTGTTTGTTAGTATTTGGGGACATAAACAAAAGTTCAAAGCGCCATCCTAAACCGTGTGGTGTTTTTTGCATCATTACGTAATTTGCTGAGATTAGCTTTTTTTACGTTATTTGTGCTGGTATATTCTTGTGTTAATTCTATGCAATTAATGTTATTGTGCCACCAACCATTTGTTCTGTGCGGTAAAAATCTTTGCTATCTTTGCACGTGATTGAATAAAATTGCCTACTAGGCTATAGGTACTCTTTTGATACATACCGTAGTTCTGGTTTAACCTATTTGGTGAGTGTCCGGGGATAAAACAATCTGTGATAAGTTTGGCCAACACGATGAAAGTTTATGTTAAAAAAGTTTATGTTATCGTTAGTTTTTGGCATTTCTTTAAATATTTATCTAAAGAAACACTTACCAATCACCGTATTGTTTTAAATACGAAAATGCTCATATTTACTGCTCGTTACAGAGTTGTGTAAGTCAGTGTAAATTTGTTATCATTGTTCACCTATTAATTTCGCGGGGAAAGAAAACAAAAACCAATCAAAACAAATTCAAATGCACAAGACATGTTTTTAGGCTTAATTAAATCACTTCTAAACTTAACTTAATACTATAATACTAATGCAAATGAATTTGCCAGAAGAGCAGTATAAACTTGATACTATGCCTGGCAATAACAGCTTATTTATCTGACTATGTTGTATATCTTTCAAAACATCTACAGAGCCGGAAACACAATATGACGAATATAGCCGTGAGCGGTAAATTTAATCTTCAACCCGCGTTGTTCGTCCAGTATGTTTAACTTAAACGAACACATATGCAATTATCCCTATAATTGTACCTGGGGGGGGGGGGGGGGGGGGGGGGGGGGGGGGGGGGGGGGGGGGGGGGGGGGGGGGCCTTCTATTGAACAAAGAACTTAGCTTCGGCCTTGTTTGAAAAAAACGTGCACAAGAAAAGTGCAATTTATTCAATTAGTTTGCTGTTGAACTTACCTTCCAATGTAAAGTACATACTATATTACAAATCACAATTATAATTTTTGGTATCTTTATTTCGTCACGAAGTCTTGATATATAAATAAATTTTAAAGGTACTGTTGGCAGACCGATTTGCGTGTGCAGTCGCATAATGAGTTGAGTTGAGAGTTTGTTTCGCTTGGTGAAAGAACACATAGCAACACAATTGCACTGAACAATCACCAAGCCGGAAATAACACAAAGGATCCTTTTTGTTTTTCCTTTAAGGTTACTTTCTTTAACCACATTATTTTTCCCCTTTTCGCATGACAAACAACTTTGGGTATTTTCCTTTTTTGTTAACATTTCTACATTTTCTTTTAAATCTTGTTTCTGCCATACTGATTAGGCTGTCCACAGTCACCGGTACTAGAACCCGATTGAGCATGGCAAAGTCTGGCTGTGAGAACGTTAAAAAAAGGGGGGGGGGGGGGGGGGGGGGGGGGGGGGGGGGGGGGGGGCGAAACGCCGGGTAAGCTGCGAAAAAATAGGAAGAAGAAAATGCTTATATTTAAGCAGAAATACAAAGTAGGTTGTCGATTTCACGGTTGCAAATCGTCACCAGCTAATACATACTTATAGTTTAGTATACTATAAGTATATATTAGCATACTTGCGATATAAGAACCATCTTATAGTGTGCTGGGATTTAGGAATCATCTAAAAGAATCTTTTTAATATCTGTATTTGGTGACCGTAAGGCTTTTCGGAACTCCTGTTATAAACCGATCCACTTATAGTGTGGATTCGTTCCAATTCAAAATAAAGGTCCAGAAAAGCAGCAGTTGAAAATCAATTAGCTTGAAACGTTTGGCGTTGCAACTCGAAGATATTTGCGTCACTGCCTCTGTTTCAATCAAATCTGATTTTTGCAACGTATTCTATAACAGTTTTAGCATTAGATATAAAATAACAACAGGGCTAAAACTGGGGATGACTGTTTTCTTTTTTAAATGAAAGCAGTAAAACTCAAATAGTGCAATTACACCACATTTGTTGTTTAATTGTAACACACATTATACGGCATAGGTGCACAAGACACGGACTTAAAAAGTAGCTTTATTAAAAATCCAAATTGCCAAGGATGTAGAATACAACGTGCTCGTTTTATTAAACATGCGTTTTGACAAAAACAATTGTCATCGTCAGTGAAAATAGAACGCCAACATACATTTTCTAATACAACTTTAGTTTCAATCGAAAGAGAGCAGTTACGTTCAGTGCAAAGATGCAACATTGTAAACTTACAATAAAAAACATTGTTAGTAATTCAAAAATGATACCACCAGACTCAAACGTTTCGGCAGTTAGGGTTTACGAGCAACTAATATAAACTCATTGAAAACTACCTTCAATCTGACGTCATCTTCATCTTCAGTTTTGATTTGTAACATCCTTTTCACTTTATCCTTCAGCCGTTCTACGTCGATGACGCCAGACTCCAAGACTTCACCACTTTTTACCTTTTCCAAACGGTGACGTACGTAGTTTTTAAAGGTGCCCAATGAGGTTTCAAGACCTTCTATATCCTTTAAACTCAAATTCCTTTCAATACAACAGTAATCATAACGTTGTTTCTCATGCCAGGGAATAGCTTGGAACACATTCGCGTATTTGCTTTTAACATCAACATTTTTACTTGCAATGCCGTCAAAATCTAAGGACATTAGGTGGTCAATAAGTAGCGTTCCTCCTTCAGTAATCTTTTTGGCAGAGTTCTCAATGAGAGCAATACTTTCAAGGGGGGGGGGGGGGGGGGGGGGGGGGGGGGGGGGGGGGGGGGGGGGGGGGGGGGGGGGGGGGGGGGGGGGTAAGAAATTTAGGCAAATCAAACCAATGCGCAGAAAGAGCACTCAAAACCACGTCAGCTGTCGAATCCTCAAAAGGCATCTTTTCAGCCGAACCTAATTGATAAGTCACGTGATTCCACTTATTTCCTTCCACTGCATGGCGCACCTGAGTCGGACTGACGTCGGTGGCCAGAACTTTCTTAAAGAAGGGTGCAAATATGTTGGTGGCCTGACCAGACCCACAACCGACTTCGACCATCAAGTCAAGTTTATCATTAGATTGGGACTTTCCCCGTGCGTAACTGATGACGTATTGTGCAACGTCATTAGTATATTCTGGGCGATAACGGTTGTAGCATGAAGAGGTTTCGTTGTCGTGGAAAAGCTGTTTAGACATAATTGGCTATTATTTCATGTTGTTGGTCCTGTTAAAATACACATACCAAAAACAGGTTACTAAGCGCGTTACATCCAGTTAAACGCCCTGAGGTGTTTAGAAATGACTACAATACTGGTTTCATGATACACATTAAGCGTGCAGTCTGCAGTGTCATATTTTTAATACACACTCTGAAATCATAGATTTGACAGTAACATTATAAACTGGCTTTCAATCGAAAGATTACGTGCAACACTTACTGAATAAAACATAAAATACAACTGTAGACGTACTATAGAGTTCTCTAATTCCTACAATCTTAACTTGCATCTGTAAAATTCATGCCCAGTGGTCACAATCGCGTAGCGGGGAAGTATGTAGTTCAGTGTTGTAATTAGGCTACTGACTACGCTGCGTGATTACACGCACTTGTAACACATATCCTGACCTACATTATGGCCGAGGATTGTGATACTAAATTTATGATACGAATTGTTGCTCTTTCAACAGATTTGTAAAGTAACTCTATGAATTTTTTTGCCAAGTACTAAAAACAAGTTTGGAGGTGAATAATAGCTGTTATAGTTTACCTAAGGCAACAGCTTATTGACAAAATATAGGTTGATATTTCAAACCGAACCGAACAAACGGTTTGTCGTTTTACACAAGGTAACGTTTTCAGACTGGAATAGCCAACTATCCCCGTAACTTTTTCTTGTTTGTGAGCCAAAAAACAAGACATCATAGCGTTGCTTCTTACACCTGGGAAATCATTTAACATCAAAACTGTACCTGTCCGCGTTTGTTCCAACACATGCTCGTTTAAGCACGCACATAAAATTACATGTACTGTTTTACGTTCGCCGACCAAATTACGTTCGTCGACCCGGTACTGCTGAGCCTGCAGCCTACATCTGTACACAATTACACATACTATTCCCCCGAAGGCACAACAGTCGAAGGGGGGGGGGGGGGGGGGGGGGGGGGGGGGGGGGGGGGGGGGGGGGGGGGGGGGGGGGGGGGGGGGGGGGGGGGGGGGGGGGGGGGGGGGGGGGGAGCCTAGGTGACAGTTTATTTTACTACGTCATGTTGAGCTTTATCTTCGACTGATTTAAGGACAAGGTTAGTTGTGTAGTGCTTCCAGATCCGGGATCATAATCAAAGTTAAAGATCAAACGGCTGATTTGGTTTTGAGTGCTCTTGTGATTTGATTTGCCTAAATTTCTTCAGGAGGCAGAGCGAGTTTTAAAGCCTGGTGGTTGCCTTGCGGTCATTGGATATTTCCTTGAAAGTATT
>QLIY01002173.1:0-22027 GCA_003260075.1 Phallusia mammillata | reverse complement strand
CTGGCGTGTCGTTTCGTTTAACCAAGTAGTCACCATCCACTCTTTGCAGTCCATCACTAGTCACCGTAGCTGTTTCATTTTCGCACAACTGTGTCACATCTGGTAAATGAAAGATGGTGCAAAAATGTTCTCACAAAATCAAAACATTAAGTTTTCAAATAATCGAGCACGGTTTTATAGATTTAAATACACCCAAGGGATTTCATATAGTAAAGTATTTGTTTGTACGTTGACTATAGAATACAAAGTACATAAACCCATTGCTGTTAACATGATTTGTCTACTTTAGTTAATCGTGAATGTTCTTGCAGTTTGAAAGCCGTAGAAAAATTTTAAACAGGCATTTAATTATTTTAACACACTTTTTATGTCAATGTGTACCATCAAATTTTTTACTTATGTTTTCAGAGGTCAAGTTGCCTTCTGTGATGAAGATTTTGGGGCAATCTGCAAAACGAATCACGTTTAAAAACAATGCCAGTTTAAATCAATTTTGTTTTATATCAGGTTTTGATGTGTTCTTAGGTGGAGCTACTAACACAGTAACTCACAGTACACGAGGTTTGCTAAATACCGATAGAGGCTGTGAGAAATCGGGATAGGGTTAGGGACTAAATTTAGCATAATAAACTTTGTTATAGCTAGATTTTATTGTTATTATAACACCTCAGATCAACACTAATAGCCCTAACCGTCAGCACTTTTACTAGTTAAACCCGCGGGTTGTGAGTTCCTGTGTTAGTAGCTCTATACCATATTGTCAATATCATTTTTTTATTGCTGTCAAATCTTACAGTGCAATATTATTTAAAGGCTCACCTTTGAGACAAGAGGATATCTCGAAAACAAATGTTCCTTTGAAACAACAAAACTGTTATTCTTAATTGTACCTGTCAATTGTACCTGTTAAAGGTGCAACAATTATATATAACGTAGTGTACAAGGCCGAGCGCGAACTTCGGAAAGGTTCCTGTCGTGGGTGCGAATCCCACCGCAGGCTAGATTTGCCTTGTCATTTGGTATGGAGCCTTCAATAGGCCTCTCGTCCTCTATGATTCACCAACCGCTAATACAATTTTATATTTCGGAAATTGCAAAACTTGTAAAACTCACCGTTTTCGGTTTCTGTGGCATTGCTGACTTTAAATTGCCCGTAATAAGAGCTTTTCACTTTCGACCATTTGCTCATGTTAAGATGTTTCAGACACCGGTATGAAAACGACTGATCTAAAACAGACCATAACACATAAAAAAATAACGTACGTACGTAAAACAAATCAAAAAAGCATAAAATCAAACTTATCTTAATTAATTAGCAACCTACAACAATACTCTTTGAAACATTAAGGTACATTAACATATAACTAAGATGTCATGGATTTTCAAAATTTCAAAGATCGTGGCCCGCTTAATTTCCCCTAATGTACAAATTGATAATGTATAATGTACAAATTGAACATATGTTCAATTCTGTACATTACGAAAAAAATTGTGTAAATACAAATGGCTTACTGTCTTCTGCTTTTGAGTTTGACTGATGTTTCACTAATAGGCCCTGGTTGTGAGCCGCTGACTTAGACTAATTACTTAATTATGCCTTAACGTTGGGCAGCTACTTTCGAATAGGTGAATTTGTGTTGCGCTATTTTATGTTGCGCAATTTAAAAAAACAAAACATATAAACCAAACTATTCATATATTTGATACACGTAGTTTAATACATTTTTATATGCTAGTTTTAAAACTTACATGGTAAATTTGAAAACATAAATTTGACAAACTAAAAAGTTATAAGCACTGAAAAAACAAAAAAGTAATGTACTTGGAAAAATTCCGTGCTGTGAGGAATCGAAGCATTTGTCTATCTTATAATCATAGCAGCATGCTTTGTTACGACCTGGATACCGTTGCAAAATATACAGATTTGATACGTTAAATTGTACTCGTGTTTTTAAAGACAAAAAATTCACCTTCCCAAACGTTGATAGCAAAACGGTCCGAATCTGCAAAAAAGTCACTTGGTCCTCTTTCGTATAATTGTTTAAAAATTAGTTTAGGTGAACTTCGAGACGGGTTAAATTTAACCCTCTTTTGTAACAAAGTCAACGACACTTGTTGAAATTTTATTATTTGTATTAATGTAGTTCTGTCCTATTCTTTTGGGTTAGCCCGATGTATCAGCCGCCCAGAGGACAAAGGAAACATGATTTGATACAATGATTCTAAAACGGCGCTCCCTGGATGGTAGCCAGTTGANGTAGTTCTGTCCTATTCTTTTGGGTTAGCCCGATGTATCAGCCGCCCAGAGGACAAAGGAAACATGATTTGATACAATGATTCTAAAACGGCGCTCCCTGGATGGTAGCCAGTTGAGTACTAGCATAATCAAAACATTAGTTTTAGTAAAGCCATCTTAAAATTCCAAACTAACTTCTGCCATATCCACATCAATACTGTGCCTTAAAATTTAGACTATTTCAAAGAGGTAAGGACTTTGACCAATGAAAGTCTATTGTATGATTTTTGACTGAAAAATGTGTTTAATTAACTGCTTTTTAGTGATTAGCAAGCAGTCTATTTTCAAACCATGTGTTGGTCAAACTTACTCAACAAGTTTCTCGGTCCCAAGCTCCAAGGAGCATTTGCGGTTCCATTGTGGGGGGGGGGGGGGGGGGGGGGGGGGGGGGGGGGGGGGGGGGGGGGGGGGGGGGGGGGGGGGGGGGGGGGGGGGGGGGGGGGGGGGGGGGGCCGCAAGCCATTACTTCAGTTTTGTATTCTACAAAATATATTCACTTATTTTTTCAGCAGTACAAGCCATACAAAAAGTAAGAGTGCATGAAAAGTATGTGAAAAATTAATAAGTATAGAATGTGCAATCATAGATCCTTTACAATGCAATCCCAAAAATGTATGACAGTTTTTTATTTCGGGGTCAACGGTATAACTTGTAGGGATGTTCAAAATAGATTCAGATCCGAATCCAAATTTGCCGCTTATATCAGGTAATTGGAACCGATATAAAATTGTGCTTAGACAGTTGGTAAAAATGCAAACGCATGCTCAACGTTTTTATGTCGGTATCCAATTGTTTGTGGCAGTGATTACGTGCATGCGATGTGGTTTGCAACGTGTTGTTGCCAATTATTTTTAGATTTTGACAACAAAAAACAATCATTGCTCGATTGACAATTGCTGTGAATATTGTATAAAAAACATAATGTAGCAATGCTTGGTGCTAAAACACATTATGTTGGGAGATTCTAAACACCAGACAAACATAAACAAGGGTTGAGTAAACGCTGCATAATTCCTTAGGTACTGCAGAAGCGCAGGCAGTTTCAAAAGGATTTAAACTTCCCAACCAATCTCCGAACCGCCTGTTTTGGGGAATTTGTTTCGGGTTAAAATCAGGAAGTCGAACCGTAACTGAACCCAAACCCACGAACCGGTTTGAGCGGTCAATTTCATTAAACCCGAACCCAACCGCGAAATACGATTTTCTAAAAACTCGAACCGGAGTTGAACCCCATATTTTGTTTGGCGTTGGACCCGAACCGGAACCGAACCAGTAAAAAATGCAGTGTGTTTTTTCATTTTGTGATTTTTTTCAAAAAAAGCGCGCTGAAGAATACACGAGATAACACTTACNCGTCGCCAGTTTCGGCAAAATATAACTATTAAAGTTATATTTTGTGATTATGTTTATTTTTTTTCTCCATATGTTTTTGGGCATTTGTTTTAATGTAGTTGGCAAACATCTTTTCCAGTGTTTTGGTCGTTTCTTTTGTGCATTTACAAAAATATGTTTTCGACAATGTAATACACTGGTGTGCATTTACTGATAGACAAGAACTAACATTGGTCAGTCAAAAATGATATAAAACAGGATTCAATATTTGAAACAGTCATTCTAGAATACCCAATTATTCTACTTTAAACATCCCATAAAAAGATACTATGGAGGCGAAACAGCATTAACATAAACTCTGCTTTCCTTTTTACAACCGTGAAGAAATGTTGCTCACGATATTTTAACCTAAAAAGTGGAAAAATGGTGAAGAAGCAAAAAAAAATATTTGCAACTTACCAGAGTCGAAAGAAGCGGGGTCACAGCTGTAAATCTCAAAGTAGACTCCTGTGGAATAAAAAAAAAAACACTTCAGTAAAATGGCGTTGGTCGCTATAAAATTAATTGCCAAAACCGCATTTACTCGATTGTAATCTGCATGTTGAGGTGGTAATAAATGGATGTAGGTCGCACCTCGATTATAAGCCGCATGCTTTGAATACGATTTGTTTACCCTTCTATCTGTTTTTACAAAATTAAATAATTTGTCAACGATTGATATAGAACTAGAAGGGTGGCTTGGCACAAGAATCACAGTGATCGGTACTATGTATAATTAGTCATGCTACAAAGTACATCCTGTCCAAATCTTATTTAATTCTGTTTTAAGTTTGTCCTATTTAGTTTAAAGGAAAAAAAAGGGGTAAATAGTAAGTCTGTTGGGTACAAGATCAACATCTACAAATGGCAATTTCTACAAGCTCCAAATTTTATCCCATTCAGACATTGTTAAAAAATCCTGTGTAGGNCCCCCCCCCCCCCCCCCCCCCCCCCCCCCCCCCCCCCCCCCCCCCCCCCCCCCCCCCCCCCCCCCCCCCCCCCCCCCCCCCCCCCCCCCCCCCCCCCCCCCCCCCCCCCCCCCCCCCCCCCCCCCCCCCCCCCCCCCCCCCCCCCCCCCCCCCCCCCCCCCCCCCCCCCCCCCCCCCCCCCCCCCCCCCCCCCCCCCCCCCCCCCCCCCCCCCCCCCCCTGTTCTCATGATTCAGTAACTATTGGAAGTACATATTCAGTGTCGTTGCTATATGTTCCCCCCCCCCCCCCCCCCCCCCCCCCCCCCCCCATGGAAAATTTTAACTTTGCAAGCATGACTTTTCGTCCCATGGAAATTGTATGCTGCGACATATGCTACCGAGCGGTGTAACTTCACTGTTCTATGTGTTCTCATGATTCAGTAACTATTGGAAGTACATATTCAGTGTCGTTGCTATATGTTCCCGTCTTCCTGATATGTTGCAACNCATGTTCCCGTCTTCCTGATATGTTCCAACAACCTGACCATAAGACAGGCTGTTGCGTAAACCGGGTGTTTCGAAATAGTTGTGCAATCCATTGCAGTGCTGCATATCTTTGCAAGCGTTTAACTTAAAAGAAACTAATAACTGATGTGAGTAAAAGAACTGTTCTGGAATGATCGCACGAAAAACGAGTATCAGTTTAAAAGCCAATGTTTATCGTTGATATTTCTCTTTTCCACCGTATCCTTTCCTTGAGATAAATGAGACTTGATGTGTGTTGCGTAACCAGAATAAAAGACAAGAAATAAATTGATCTTTCGTGGATTATGTCGGCTCTAAGCAGCAAGCGTTAAGAATCGTAATAATGAACTTACTCGCTACTGTAGACGACCGATACGAGCCACGGGAAGCAGAAGAGTTAACAAGCTTTCAAGTAAAGAATAACATAGCCCAAGAATCTCAGCTGACGCTCAAACCAATAGTCAGCCGAGGGGGTTGTTGTTCCTTGTGGGACAGCGCACGCACCTCGCCCCCGCAACTAATGGGGTTCTACATCGAACTAAAAAGGCCAATCACATTGCCCAAACAGTGTTGTAAAATTTTAAAGTGACATGTGTTCGCTTTACTTTACGAGACTGTTGCACCACAGAAACTGTTCGTTTGTGGTGTCAAGAAGCATAAAAAAGGGAACCCATATATCGGGTAAAGGGAACCCATAACGGTAGTATGAATAAATCAAACAGCTTAAATTTTGTATTAACTTGTCCCAACGTTTTGCGTTTCCGAATTAGACCAATACGAAAACAGCCATGAAATAAGGTATGTACAAAATAATTGTAAAAAAAATAAGTGCCTTACTGAAATTAGAATTCAATCTATGTGTGATCTGAAAACTTCGAACATTGCTCTCATTCCATGACCGGCTGTATCGTAGACCACATTTCGTAGTTCCGTTATCTAAAGTTTAACAAAAGCAGTTT
This sequence comes from Phallusia mammillata, assembly GCA_003260075.1. Taxonomy (NCBI): domain Eukaryota; kingdom Metazoa; phylum Chordata; class Ascidiacea; order Phlebobranchia; family Ascidiidae; genus Phallusia; species Phallusia mammillata. The sequence continues at coordinate 15,967 of QLIY01002173.1, read as the reverse complement.
TAAGAGATCAAGAAAAAAATGGAAAAAGAAAAACATCTGATATCATAACGGAGACTTTTATTTGTTTGCAAATTATTTAATTTGCAAAATTTTCAAATAACTGATAGAATTATTAGGTACTGGTAACTTTAGGCTAACTCTCAGTAAGTAGTTTTAGTTTAGAAAGTTTACCTACCAGTTGCTATTCCAAATTGTGTTGCATTGTAGCACGTATTGTTGTAGTAAGTGAAGCAGCATTTATCATCTAAAAAGAAACGGATTTACATGGTCAAGCAATAAAGTCCAGTTTTGCAAACAAACCCACTTTTAAAACAAACAAATTAAAACGTTACCTGTTTCTATTGCAGCTTTCAATTCAGCTGGAATGAACACAACTACAATCAGATTCAGAAAAAATAACTAACCGGTAATATTTTTAAATATCAAAATGTCAAAAATGCTGCAAATCGTTCGAACGTTTTGATAAATCAATAAAATTATAAAAAAAGGTAAACAAATATTACTTGTGTTCTGGCATGTTTCGTTTGCACACTTAAGAGCCATTTGCACATCTTTGAAAATAGTTTTTCCACAAACGACCTTTGAATTACCTAAAACCAACAATTAGGTTACCCCCCCCCCCCCCCCCCCCCCCCCCCCCCCCCCCCCCCTTAATTTAGATATTTAAACCCAAATTGCCCGAAACACGACTCACATACGAACAAGCCCGAATTAGAAAAACAATGTAAAATACTAGAAGGGTGGCTAACACATAATTTATGACATCACAAACAAAATCACCCATCACCGGTGAACCGTCATTCGGGGTCAAACTTTACGAGAATCAAATTTGGATTAATAACTAATATTTGTCCAAATTTGAATTAATTTGAAGCACTCTTTCTTGACCAAATGCGTGGAACAAGCCAGCTTTAGCCGAAAAAAGAAAGAAAGAAATACGGACAAAAAAGTATGTGTCCCCTTCAGGGAAAGGGGCCCATAACTCCTTAACTGCCATAGACAGCACCATACAACATGTTTTACACAACATGGGTCTAGCGGGGTAAATATCCAGCAGGGATTATCAATCCGAAAGAAGCCGATGGCACATCTACTGGACTTTATCTACCTGAAGTCTTATCCAAATCCACCAAACATTTGATGCCAAAGTGCATGGACAAACTTCTTATGAGAAAAAAACTGAGTGAAATCAAGATGTGCATAACTACGGACACATAAACCGACGCACCGAAACTTTAGAATATTTGTGCCTACATGCACGACCCCATTACACGAGATCAAGAGGGAGGCAAAGACTACAATATGTGGAGCAAATTAAACGCAGTGATTGCTACACCACTAGCGGAGCTAATTCGATCATGGTCGAACCGACCGCATTGGAAACAAAACTGTGACAACGTCTAACGACCGCTAGGCGGATGGCTCTTTCGAGTAGCTGCCCAAAAGCAGTTTACCGAATAAACCAACTTGGCAGATATACCCACGTTAACATTTGTAGAATGTACGGTCGTACGCATAAAATCAATACTTACCCTCAGTACATGCACATTTGTGCGATAAAAGTAAAAAAATATATAGTATATGTAAAGCAAAGTTAAAACCATATCCCATGTACGGCTTAGTTTTCCTAAAATCAAGCCTAATCCCCACAACACCAGTTCAGGTCTAAGACAAAATAGCTATTTAGTCTGGAAAGTATTTAAAAAAAGTTAACTGACACGTATAACAAAAATATTCACCTTCCAATGATTCATTATCATTCGTTGCTAGGCAAGAAGTTACTTTGAAAGTCAAATAACCTGAAAAAAAAAAGAAGTTGTCGACTTGAGAAATAAATTTAATAATAAGCAATCTGCATCATTTATTTCGCAAATACACGAGCTTGTTAAACAAATATTACAAGCAATAATGTGTTTTTCATCTAGTAAACACTACGCTTAAATTTGCATTTTAGAAATAATGATCACTAACAATTATTTCGACTTTACGACGCAAAGATTAAAATTAAAAAGCAGTAAAAAAACAGGCTTGTGGATTTAGCCTATTTGCAAAACAGACTTGTAATGCTTATAACTGTAGACTTTAATATTTGGGAATTACCTGCAGACCTAGAATGTTCAATGGTGAAGTCATCTTTCATTGACAAGTTTTGTGGATTTCCCAGTCTACAGTTTTCGTTCATGTGTAAATCTGGGTTGCACATATGATGTTTTTTTTACCTCTAAGTAGGCCAAAAAATTTAGTTTCTCAAAACACTTTTATGAAAATAAAAGGCAGATATGAAAAAAATGTTGGAGGATTCGGTTTTCCAAAGGTCGACACTAACTTTTAGGTGATAAAAAGGGGTTGTGTTAATCAAATCCCTTTCATACAATTGCTTTCGGCATATTTATGTAATATTTCTACACTGAATGTCAAACAAATAATTTATTAAAACTTTGATTCTCAATTTTTTTTAAAAATGTGGCGTATTGAAAAAATATTTTTTCTGCCCTACACTCTGCAAGCCAACGACACAAAAGTTGTTTTAAACTAGAAGGGTGGCTTAGCACATTTTGTCATTGCACATACACCATAACTTATTTCCCCCCCCCCCCCCCCCCCCCCCCCCCCCCCCCCCCCCCCCCCCCCCCCCCCCCCCCCCCCCCCCCCCCCCCCCCCCCCCCCCCCCTTTTATAAGCTTCGTTGTTTCTGCAGGCAGAAACCCATGGGTCCACACACATGCAAAGTTGTAATTCATGCATTTCAAGAGACAACTACGAGAAAGTTTGGCATTGTAACATCAAACACAGTGATCGGTACTGTCCATGAATAATATGCTACATGAAGTACAAACTATTTAAATTTATTCCATTCATACATTTTTTAAAGTTTTTCTCACACGATTGTGGGGGGCTATAGTGGAGTAAATGATAGGGCTACAGGGTTGAACACAACAATCGACACCTATAAATGGCACACTCTACATACTGTCTAAATTTCGTTCCATTCAGGCATTGTTTATAAAATTGACCCATTTTGGGTGGCTAGTGGGGTAAATGTTGGGACTACAGGGTTGAAGACAACAATTGACACCTATACAAGGCACACTCTACAAGCTATCCAAATTTCATTCAATTTACACATTGTTTAAAAAATTGACCCATTTTGGGGGGCAAGTGGGGTAAATGTTGGGGCGACAGGGTTAAACATAACAATTGATTACAATAAATAGCACACTCAATAAGCTGCCCAAATTTCATCCAATTCAGCCATTGTTTAAAAAATTCACCTATTTAGGGGGCTGGAGGGGTAAATATTGGGGCTACAGGGTTTAACACAACAAATGACACCTATAAATGACAAATTTTACAAGCTGCCCAAATTTCATTTAATTCCGACGCCGTTAAAAAATTCACCCTTTTAGGGGGCTGGAACCCCCCCCCCGGGGCTACAGGGTTTAACACAACAAATGACACCTATAAATGACAAATTCTACAAGCTGCCCAAATTTCATTTAATTCCGACACAGTTTAAAAAACTCACCCATTTTAGGGGGTTAGTGGGGTAACTCATGGGGTTCAACACCCAAAAGTATAAAACCACAATGGCCCAATCAACAATCATGTAAAATTTTATCCCAATCGGACAATGTTTAAAATTCTGACCACTAGGGCAGTAGTTCTAAACTGTGCGTCGCGACGCCCTGGTGCGTCGCAGAATAGTTCCGTTTCATGGCTTTTTGTTGATGTATCAATAAACACAACTTTAATAATAAGTTTACTCATTAACTTTTACCCCCCCCCCCCCCCCCCCCCCCCCCCCCCCCCCCCCCCCCCCCCCCCCCCCCCCCCCCCCCCCCCCCCCCCCCCCCCCCCCCCCCCCCCCCCCCCCCGCTTGTGACGTCATAAGGCTGTGAACACCCCTCTGACTAACATGTGCATAAACGTCCGCCAATTATTTCACAAACACAAGTTGCATATGTTATGTTGCCTGTGTTATACTNGATTGAAGCAACCAGTGTCTCCAGGTGTACATTGGCCATCTTTTGGATCCTCAATTCTAGTTTTATCGTTTTGAAAGCACTTTGCATCGTCTAATACACAAACCACACTTTGGGGGCTAGCGGGGTAAATATTGGGGTTATCAAGTCAAACGAAGCAGGGGACACATCTACATAACCATATCTAGTATCTGTGAAAGTTTCATTAAAATCCACCAATTTCAAACTTACAAACTTCGGCAGAAAAAAGAAACAGAGTGAAATCAAGATGCGTCCCCTTCAGGGAAGGGGACCCATAAAAAAACGAATTCGCAACTTTAGTGTGGTGAATGAGATAGCTTATTATGACACAGAGGTAAAAAATAACATTGAAACGTTGTCATGTATGTCGTATTTTGTACTTAAACAACAGCCCCACGGAAATTTGCAACAAATTACTTTCGTAAAAGAAAAGCTATTTATGTTAAACCAGTGATTTTCGACCGGTATTCCATGAAACACCAGTCCGGGGGTCGCCAACCTTTGCTACTATAAGAGCCATTTGGGCCAGTTTTGCACAGTGAAAAAACGCTGGGAGCCACAAAGCCGTTTTAAAATAAAATGCCACTACAAAAACGTTTTGTCTCATGACTTTCGATTTTTTATTGTTTTTTTTGCGCATTTTTTACTTTTACTGTATCTTTTTTAGTTGTTGAAATATTTTCTTTGTGGCTTAAGCTTCAAAAACTAAAACCGTAGCGACTAGCATTGAATGTTATATTTACTTGAGACCCTGATTTTATTTCTTTGTTTAACGCGTATTGTTACACAATTATCAAACAGGAGTTGTTGCGCCCGCACACACGCTGACCGTAACAATGACCTTACGTCAGTGGCGGCCAAACTACGGCCCGCGGGCCGCATCCGGCCCCAGTCCTGTTTCATCCGGCCCGCCAAACACCTTGCCTGTTTTTTTTCCAAGCACCATATTTACCACTGTGAACAAGCAGTGCAACAGCGCTGGCTGACTACGAGGTTTTGCTGCTAGGATGCTGTGTATATTTGGATTAACTTATATTTGTGAACAGACTTTTTCGTGCTTAAATCAAACAAAGTCAAAAAACAGATCAGTATTGTCCGATGCAAATTTACAAGCAATTATGAAAGTTTCGACAACGAGTTTTACTCCAGACTTTAAAAGGCTTGTTCAAAATTGTGGACAGTTGCATTTATCTCATTGATATATAAACCTTTTATTAAATACAAGTGTAAACAAGATGGTGTTATTTATTGTTATTCTACTACAATAATATATATTTTAATAAAGATGACAACCAGTTACGACAAATTTTACGTAAATCTCATTTAATCAGGCCCTCCAGTGGCAAGACAGTTGCAAATTTGGCCCTCTGGTAAAAAAGTTTGGCCACCCCTGCCTTACGTTATGTGTTGACCTGCGCGCAGCCAGTTTGCTTCTTTTAACGTTTTATGGTATCGACGTGGTTAATTGTAGCTACTAGCAGCGGGTACTGCGGGTTTATTCACGTTATTGGAATGGAATTTTCATTTTCGACTTTGTGTTCGGCATAATTGTCACAGAAAGTGTAATCAATACATTTGGTAATTTCAAAAACTGAGCCGCACCAGAGGGATCAAAGAGCAGCATGCGGCCCTGGACCCGCGGGTTGGCGACCCCTGCACTGGTCAAACAAATAAATTTCTTGCGGAACACTTGATGAAACACCGGTTGAAAATCACTGAGCTAGGTAAAGAAACTAAACAAATAAAATAAATAGCAAAAACATTAGAGTGACAGTTAATGCTATATAGTAGTGGTTTCCTTTTTTAAAATTTATTTATCAAAAAAGAACAAAATCAGAAATAAACAATAAATCTAATATTACCTTGCAGTTGAAACGCGTCAGCAGCGTAGCATCTATTTTCTTGGTATTTATAACAACATGGCGGTAGTCGACCTTAAAAAAGGAGGACAAAGGCCAGATTTGATTAACAAACGATTTTCACAACTTAAAACCTTGTTTCTGCAATTTTCACTACACTACCTCGCAACTTAGAACAAATACAAGGTATCACGTATATAACTTTCTAGCTACCGAAAACCCCCCCCCCCCCCCCCCCCCCCCCCCCCCCCCCCACTATTTTCTAAAAAAATTTGGCAACTTACTCTTGTGGTGAAATTGAATAGCGTATTTCGCATAGGCAGGGTCTAAAAATAAAAGAGCGTGAAAACTTAATTGTCAAATTACAATGTAGTTTAGGGCAAATAATAACAACTGTTTGGTTTAGTCACTAACAACCCTTATAACGAAAACACCTGTTTCATCTTACATAAGAGATTGAAGCAACCAGTGTCTCCAGGTGTACATTGGCCATCTTTTGGATCCTCAATTCTAGTTTTATCGTTTTGAAAGCACTTTGCATCGTCTAATACACAAACCAAGAACAAAGTAAATCAGTGCTACGTTTACTACGACTTAAGCGTAATTAAGCAAACGTTATGGTCTTTTTCTAGTCACAAAAACATATGTTATTATGTTTAACTTAGACTTGACTTAATAGTCGTGCTACTTATTTGGGTTATGTTGAAGTAATAATGTAATCGGGGGTTCATACTCGGGAGCGACCTGTGTTCGAATCAAACCAAAACATAAGGTAAATTGAAATGTATAACACACTTCGCAAAAACGAGCTCCTTTTGTTTAAAATGAGTTATTTTACAAAACCCCCCCCCCCCCCCCCCCCCCCATATTTTTTAGAAGATTCCGGACCTGACGTACATTTTGATTCATTTTAGTTTCACATTTAGTACTCCAAACGTAGTAAAAATCAAACAAAGTCTGGTTACACAATAAACTTGCAGTTGTATCATAACGTTCGTATACGTAATGCCAGCAGCAACACTTTATTATTTATTTACTGTACAACAACTTTACTGTACGCCAGTCAAAAGTTTGTTTCTTCATATTTTACTCAAGTCCCATTGTCACTGTTATTCTATAATCTATATGTTATTCTATAATCTATAATATCATCTGGGCGATTTATCAAGCACACCATAGTTCAAAGTTTACTTTGGCCTGTAGCTCTTACCTTCAGAAGAGAAATAGGATGGGAAAAATTATGTAAGTTTTCACGGTCGTACAAAAAATGCTTTTGAGTAACAAATGGTATTTTGCAACAAACTAAGACAAGATAAATGCATGTAGCTTGGAATAGATTCCCCAATCTGTTGGAATAGATTTCTCCTATCTTAACTGACTTCATAAATACACAACCACGGTAAAGATAAACTTGAATGGTAAATTTGTTATGGTTTTACCTGGATTTTTCGGTTCGTCTTCGCAAGCGGTTATCTCAAAAACTAGATCACCTCGAAACAAAGAAAACAAACCGTTACATTTGTTTCTGTTGCATATTAGAAGTTGTAACATACTAGTAAAAAGACATTATGGATTTTTTGATTGGGATACTGTGCTTGTGTATACCGATCGACGTCGATGTCAGCCTTTGTGGAAGTCGTTTAAAAAAAATGGAACGTAAACTTAAAAGTGCTAAAACGTTATGACGCTCCTTTTTCGGAAAAAACTACAGACCAACGTTAACACAAGATCACTTGCTAATTTTTTAGTGATCAAGCTAACTTTATTTCTGTGAAATAAATTAACCTAATACTAACCGGATTGTATGGCTGTTTCCTTTACTTGAAAGCGTTTATAATGTGACCTGCTTACACCTAACCATGGACTCGAACCTAAAATTTCCAGACATGAACCTGAATCATCTGAAAATGTCAAAACAGGAAATAAAAATACAGAAAGAATGGAAACTAAAACCTAACTTACAAAATTGGTTCCCGGTATCAAATGCAAACCAGATTAATTTAACTTAAAACAAACGCACATAGCTTTTTTTTTCAATTTGAGCGGATTACAGTGATTAATCGATTTTTCTTTACGTATCTGTTTAGTCTGTTTTTATTTACAATCTTTGTTATGAGAAAAACAAAATGATGATTTAATTTTTTTGAACTTTACCCAAGTAATTTTGCCTTAAGATTTAATTTTTAACACTTGCATTCGTTTAAGTCAGGGCGTCTTGCAGTCAAACAAAACTGTGTCAAAAGTCGGAATTTAATTTTTTTTAAATATTATTAGATTCTGTATTACTGATTTTACACCACTAAAAATATAGAGTTCAAATAATAAACGTAAGTATTCGAGTAATTTACTTGACAAAATTCCGTAGTCAGAGGAAGAGAAGCATTTTCCCAACTCGTATTCGAAACAGCATTTGCCTGTAGTTTTCAAACAATAATAAAAAAATAGGAGGCTTGTCGCGGTAATATTTCCGGGTAATCCATAATAATCGGAAACATACTAAATAACGCGTTGCCCAACGTAAATTCTTAGGTAGAAAAAACGCATTTAACGCAATCCTACTTTAAAAACAGTGCATACCTTTAGAAGTGTTGATAGCAGCCGCTGCAAAAAAGCCATAAACATCTTAAATCAAGAACGAAAACAGCTTTTCACTTTTGCGTATGTTTAGTTTAGATAAGCAAAAAATTTAAAAAAGATAAACGTTTATCAAGAAGAAATATACCATGACAATATACACGATTTTTATCAAATGCAAGGCATGAAACTTTGGCAGTGAAGACAGTCCAATCGAGTACGAGTAATAAAGACAAAAATAACGAGCCGGCTAAAGTAGGCAATCGCAAACAAACTTAAAAGCAACAGTAAAATATACGAAAATACTCAAAAAGTGTTACTTGTTGCATTCGGGCAATTGCTTCCGTTGTTATTACACTTTACATTGCTATCCAGTTTTGCGACCTTCGTGGAGTGTTCCCCAGTACAAACACTTTTCATGCTACCTATATCAGGGAGTAAGGGCCTCATTTGGAAAAACATTTTTTTTAACTCAAGCTAATTAAACTATTTTATATGCATGCAACCAAAAACAAAACGCTTTTAAAAAAGCATTTACTTTTTAGTAATGAAGAATTGACTGGGAAATCTGTACATGAAACAAATAGTATAGGCGTTATACGCGTGCTTTACAGGACTGTTTAGACCAGGGGTGGGCAAACTACGACCCGCGGGCCGCATGCGGCCCGCCAAATGTTAGTAAATTTTAAAGAGAATGTTAGTAACGCTAAATAGTATTATGAGCACAGCCGCAGAGTTTTAAAAAATACCGGGGGTNTGAAAAAAAGATTACCATCCTAAGAACCACATGCGCCAGGCTTTTTATCCGCTTATTGTCTGCAAACAATGCGAATAAACAGGCACCGCAATCGTCACAATACCGATTATGACGTCATAAACAGTTAGCTCCGTTCAGTTAAACTTATGCACCAAGTCAGAAATTATTAATATGAGCATTTTAAGCAACTTTGAATGGTATATACATGATATAAACCTAATTCTTTACACCAGTTATTAAAAAAAAACAAGCAAGCAATTGGGGGGCCGTTGGTGAAATACAATGCGGCCCCATAAGATTAAGAACTTTTGAATGCGGCCCTTGCGCTGAAAAGTTTGCCCACCCCTGGTTTAGACCAGTGCTCTTCAACCTTTTTTGGTTTGGTGAACCCTTAAAGTTGTTGTGACAAACTCATGCAAATAAAGTTGTTGTGACAAACTCATGCAAATAAAGTTGTTGTGACAAACTCCTGAAACCTACATTTTATTTCTAATATCCTGAAAGTCAAATATTAATAGTTCATTAAAAGTTTGTGATGCACCCTTGTATAACTTTTCGTACTGGTGCACTCCATGGATATTTTGGTGCACCCTACGGTACACCGTGCACACCGGTTGAAGAGCACACCGTGCACACTATGATGTAACCATGGGCTGTTTTTTGTAATCACGCCATGTAACCTGTGGTTTTCTGTAAAAGGTGCATCAAACGTCTCTACAGTTCTTGATGTGCCAAAATACGATTCTCAACGCAAATTAGCACGGTTGTGGTACCTGTTGTGACTGATTTGTGACTCTATTCTACCATATAAAAAATTAACAAGCGTGAAGGCGGACAGAAACAAAAATTCCTAGGACGTAGTTTGCCCATTCCTGGTTTAGCTAGACGGGACAGTGCAACATGACTTTGAAAGCCTTAGCCTCAAAATGTTGTCCTTTAGATGGTTTACAGTACACTGGCACTTTTAACAAAAAGGTCACCTTCGTTATTCGGCGTTTGGCAGGATGTTACGTGGAAAGTCAGTTCATCTGATAAAAAAACAAAAGGTGTTAGTATTGAAAAATGACATCACATTTTAACGTTGAGCATTTTTCATCTCATACAAGCCGAACCAATAAACGATTCAACCGATTATACCCGAAAAATATTCTAAAACTGCGTGTTGGTTGACCAAGTTGGCACAATCATTGAAAAAAAAATAACAATTGCCGTTTTGATCAATGATTCTTAATTCGTTTCAGGTCATGGACCAACAGTCAAACTAAAAAAAATACCGTGAACCAATTCTTTATTAAATATGGTGGATCATTTTTCATTTTTTGATCAAGGATAGAGAAACCTACACAATAAAGTAAGCACACACAACGAGCATTTAAGCTTGAAATATATTTCTTTCAAGCAAAAATTCGAAAAATAATATAAAATAGTTGAATATTTGGATGAAAAATTGCATCTAATATTTAACGAATTTTACAAAAATATATTTGAGCAAACCTAAAAATCGATTTTGTAGATTTAAAAGCCAACCAGTTTTTTAGTTCAGTTCAGTGTGCGCAAAAGACATATATGCGGACCTCAAAAACCGGGATTTATTATTTTTGGTCATGAAAAGAGTTTTATAAAAAATCATACCAGGGATTCACATGCAAACTAATTATTAAGGTAAACCCACCAACACCATAGATTGGTAAACATTAATAGGTTGCGCAAAAACTAATCGCATCTTGCCAAAAGAAGATTCTTTGTTTGCTATTTGCAGAATGCTCACGGTTAGAATTATTTAGGTTGGATAGGCTTCAAAAAGTAACACTAAAAATAATTTCGACCTTATAACCCTGACTGCATTGTTCGCGCCAGTGCTGTTTATGCTATCTATTGGTATTTACCAAGTGTGTCTGACGTAAATGGAATTAGTTCAATTTCGCTTAGTAGAAAAGCATAGCGACACGATTGCACTAAAAGAATCGCCAAGCCGGAAATAGCTGCGCAACATTAAACTGTATGGAATGCCACACAGTCCCCCCCCCCCCCCCCCCCCCCCCCCCCCCGCGTGATGTGTCTAGGATTCATAAGGAAGTAAGGTAAACACGACTGGGGCCGGGTGTTGGAGCCCGTAAAATCTAACCATGAGTTGTGGTGTTAGTAGCTGAACTGTTTTTGAAAGCTTTAATTAGGAAATACCTTCAGTATGGTTCGTAACAGCGACTTGGAAATTTTTGTTTTGTTTAACATTGTCCTCAATTGTCGGTTTGCAGCTTGGCTCCATGTCTGCGTCTGAAAATTAAAAGCTCCAATACATAAAATTGTTATTGATACCCATTTATGGTTATAGTTTGCCGTTTTTTACAGCAGAAAACTCTATTTTTGTGAGCAATTATACATGGATACACTAGGGTTTGCGAATCTGGGGATGACAAAATGACAAAAAACAACAGTTTCATTTTTTTTTCTACAACTCTGTTGAAGCGATTGCAGTCGCATTAGTGTAAATTTAATTCTTGTGTAATGTACAAGTGTCTCATTAAGTAACAATTCTCATTTATACGGTTGTGTACAACATAGGTATACTCGCAAATAAAGCTTGAATTTTAATCATGCTTTAGTTTTGTTGTGACACAACACTGCTTTTTAACTGGTGAAGCACAAATATCTGTCAGTATCGTTTTCTAAAAAAACTTTGATTGGTGTTTTAAAAGTAGTTTGTTGTGTGCAAAAATTTCGACCGAATCGGAACAATTTATTCGTCCGAAGGCGAATCTTTGCCGAAACTGCCAATTCGGCTGAAAAATTCGGCAAACGGAAGCTTTGGTACATCACCATTTTTACCTTATATGGTGTCATAAAAAGTTTGGCACGTTTTGCGACACCCTCCCATAACATTAACAGGTGAAATTTTACCTTGTAGTCGAAATTTTCCGGCTTCATAACATTTCCCGGCTTTGAACTTGTAACAGCACTGCTCCTCATCTGCGAAAACAAACAAGTTCAGTAAACCAGATAGCATGTCAAGTAAAGCTGCTTCTAATTTTTTTGCAAAAACTCTTACATTCCCGCTACAATTTAACACTTAGTTACTCGACCGTTGACTAGTAACTAAGGGTTGGCACAGGCTAAGTTTTTTTGTGTGTTAGAGCCCTTATTTTGAGTCGAACAACTTTATACGTTACAATATGTCTAGTTTTGTCAATTTTTTTCGATTGTGGTTGTACTTTCTTATTACCTCAAAGACTTTCGCTTCCTTCTGCCAAGTGTTTATTAAAAAAATGAATAAAAGCAAATGTTTTTAACAAACATATAGTTCGTTAAAACTGAAACAGTGCGTAAAAATTGGCAGAAGATTTTTGTCTGAAATAAGTTGTGTAGTAAAGCTGGCTGCAGTTTTGTGCAACTTACCTTCGATGGTCAAATTGATGGCGTACTTCCCACTGGCATATTCTAAAAGGGAAACAAATTACTAACATGCGAATAGGAAAAGTCTACCTTAACCGTTTACCTAAAAGATTCATGCAATCAGTGCCTGTGCACCCGCCTGGTGTTGGATCGTTGATACTGGTTTTGTGTTCTGAAAGGCACTTCCGTAAACCTAAGATACAATCCAGCAACTGAGTAAGTTAGTTCAGCGAATAGAACGACTTTAAAAACAAAACATAGCAAGAAAATACTCTCTTTTAGGATTGGAACATAGGCTATCCCGATTCCGGAAATATTTTTTGCCTAAATCCCGGATTGAGGGCAGCATTCGTAGTCATAGTTTTGTGAGTCGTGCTAAAATTACCGAGTGCTGCCCGCATAGATTCTACTGAGAGATAAATATTGGTATGTAGATAAATAGTATTTCGACAATGTAAGTTGTCGTCTTGCCACAAACACACAACGTACAGGGACAGTATGTTTGTTCCACTATATGAGGGGCGTGGTAAACTCAAGGTATGGCCAATTGAAATTTCAATGCCACTTTAAGTGGGAAAAACGTTAGTAGAAGAAGTCTGAATTTGTATAAAACGAAAAAACGCAGACACTGCCGTCAAACAACTTTTAAACACAAAATTTAGCACTTACCTGACCCATACGGAAGAAAACACAGAAAAGCCAATACACCGAAACAACACGCTAAACACCTTCCAATGCTAAATACTTTAGCCATCTCAAATATAAGCAATCTTAGTTTATTAACAGCATTCTTAATCCTGAAGCTAAATGGAAAAAGCAGACATTTGTTGTAATCCATGTATGTTTGCAAACAAATTTGCTCATGGCTTTTTCTACAATACAGTACAATTCTTAATTCACAAACTTAGCACACCAGCACTGAGTACGTACTGAAGACGCTTTGGTATCTCAGCCATTACGCTAAATAGCACTACTAAAAACGCGTCTGAAACATCTTAGCGCATAACAAAGACTAAACGGTGAACGATCGTCACATCTCAATATAGCCACGTAGCTTAAAAACACAGCATCGAAACAGCAAATGACGCATTTTAGTAAGAAATTCGTAGGTTAAACGGGTTGTGAACCAACGCTGGCTTACAGATCTCCACGAAAAGCGAGGATGTGAATATGCAAGTCGTGCCCACGGCGCGATACAAACATGATACCTTATGTCTGCTGTTTCGTGTTGAATCCGTTGGTTTTCCCGGCAATGTTTTTTATTCCAATTGCGACCATTGCAGGAAGACCTTACGTCAGAGAAAAGGCTTGTATTACCTGTAACGATAAACGGTTTGTGTGTTAATTATTTTGTGACCTTTTCGCTACAGAACATTTTATAAGAGAATGATTAAATTTATCAGGTGGTTTGAACATGTTACAATTACAATGAGGTCTCCCATAGTAGGTATAGCCTATGTATCTGGTGGGTTTATTCACTTGGATCAGTGTGGTCCAACTTTATTTTGTTGCGGGCCATTAAAAATCGTTAACTTACTCCGAGGGCCAATATCTGAAACTTTTGCAGGTACAACATTTTTTTCTGGCACAAATATTAGGGTGACTATACACCTATATTTTGAATATATTTTAGACTATATACCAAGTAGCAGCGGTCTACTCTGGCGCAAAAGTGCCAGAGCGGATTGGTGACGCAGAACCGTTCATTACACATAACAATGTCCTGTCATGCGTCACAAAAGAAAATTTCGCAGGATTTTGTGTTGTTTAATTCTCACATTTTAAAGCATTGAAAACAAATATTATAGTTGTCATTAAAAGATACCGAGTACGAGTATCGATACAACTGAAATCGTTCGATACCATCGATACCGAGTACCGGGTACTCGTTCCATCACTACTGTTGGCTAGCCTTTTATCATGCTTCACCGTTAAGTCAATTGAGTTTATGAAAAGCGCCTATAAAAATGGCGACCAGGAGCGTCCATATTTTTGGGCACATGTGTAAAAGCGTTCGGCAACCTCGCGTGTAAAATTAATTGTAGCATCAAAATGAAAATGTCTTTGCGTGCTAACAAACGGAAAACAACTAAAGTAATAGTTCAATTTCAATTACCGTATATACTCGCCTATAGGTCGCACTATTAGTTTTGTGTTTAAAAAGTGTAATTTAGAGTTGACTCGCACATAAGTCGCACTGAAAATCTAGGGATTTAAAAGGCCCTTAGCCTAGCTTTTTTGCATAAATAACCGGTGCAATTGGTTGTTTNGTATAGGTCGCACCTATATTTTTTTTGAAAAAATATAAGTAAAAAAGTTGCGACCTATACGCGAGTATATACGGTATGTTAAAGTACTTGAATATGAACTTGCGGTGCTATGAAAAAAAATTACCGTATGTTCCAGGGTTGGGACCAGAGCCAACATACCAATGTTATTGGTCGCATCATTTGTTCATGTTTGTTCATCTTATTTGCGGCGCCGTTTTGACCCATCTGTCGCCCCTGCTTTAGTCGCGTTACGAAACGAGGTGGTTCTGTACAAGGTTGCCTGCAAGACATATTAGGCTGTAGTTACATGTTAGTTCGGTAGTGTACGAAAAGTTTTTTCGTCTGGATTCCAAAAGCAAGTATGTTTACATGTATATTTATGAACAATGCTTGGGTTTATTCCAACTGGTCGTTGTAATTTAGTTAACTATTTACGAATACGAATTATTAATTTACTTTTTTGAATATAATTTTGACTTGCTGTCATTTACTAATTACGTATTCATGCTTGCTAAATAGCAAGTTGTTACCGTCGGTCTTCATCGAATGATTCGGGGTCACAAATGAAATACAATTTTTGAAATTTTCTTGTTTGAATTTAACTGTTTTTTTTCTATCTATTCATGCAGTTTAGAATTGAGTGGATGGAATTTAAAGTAGGTATCAGGTTTACCACCAAATTTTGTGACAAGAATAATACATAAAAAATCTGCCTGTTCACGGAGCAATTAATCCCTACATACAATTTTATAAACACCTACTAAAAATGAAACTTATACCTATAACAATAAAATACCGATCTTTGGGAAGTGCCCAATTATTTCAGATATTGATGAGTTAGCAATGCCTACATCGATGCACACATTTGTGGTGACATGAAAAGTATATTGCCTCATTTTATTTAACTTGCTCTTTACAATAACCCTCTAGAATTTAGAGACTAAGCTCTGTGATTGGCAGTCATTTTCATAAAAAGCATATGCCACAAGTTTGTTGGTAGAAGACTGGAAGAACAATTCTTTGGCAATAACAACATTTTAAAAGGTTACCACAACAACCTCCTGAGAAGTTGAGTTGAGTTTATTTCGCTTGGTGAAAGACGACATAGCGACAC
>QLIY01002172.1:0-22042 GCA_003260075.1 Phallusia mammillata | reverse complement strand
TACAATACAAAATTAACTTCGTGCAACTCTCGAAACGAATGGTTCTCAAAGTGAAGCACGGCAGTGCGTTCAGCAGAAATAAGATCTGTAAGTCACCAAAAGTGTACGATACGCTGGTACGCAAGTTACATGGTCGCTTGAAATAGTTTGTTAAGCATATTTCACTTTTGAAATTAGCTAGCTTGATTTGAAACTAGAATTTGCAACAATTTATTACAATGCGTTTGTTTTCAACCAGGGGTCGGCAACTATTTCAACGCATGGTGCTAGTTTACAAACAACTGTGTGGTTTAAGAGAGTTACCTGTCGTTCAACAACTTTGCAACAATAACATGCATAAAGAGTTTTTTAACATTTTGAATACCGTTTATCGTTGAATATAGCAATTACATAGCATATCACATAATTTTTATTTAATCGCGTTAGATGTAACAAGTCAAGAGACGATTTACCGCAAAAAAATGGGAACATGGTGTACACTTGCGACTGCATTCTTGACAAGCAAACAAAGTTATAAGCCAGTTGTTCTGCATGTTCCAGCTTAACCGTCGTTATGCATTAGCTGTAGACAAATGTTACTCATTTTTAGCAAAGTAATCCTTACAAAAAGGTCAAGGATCACTAACTAGTAACTTTGAGTTGAGGTTTACAGACTAGTGACTTTGAGTTGTGTATTTACTAATGTACAAACTAATACCTTTTTGCAAACTAGTACTTTGAGTTACGGTTTACAAACTCGTAACTGTCAGTTAAGGTTTACGAATTAGTAGTTTTGAGACTTGAGAGGTGGTTTACAAACTAGTAGCGAATGTATTCTTATCTTTGACAGCGGCACACTTGCTAATTGTGCTTTTTTCTTTGACCTAAATGGCTACAAAAGGCAAACTTATCTGCTAAATGGTTACAAGAGACATGTTTCTCAACAGTATCTCTCACTACGAATCCCTCAAATAGGTTGTCATTTTTGGTTTCTGTATTCATTATCTTAAATTAAGTTTTAACTGGAAAGTGTATCTTATCTTGTGGTTTAGAGTCTTTGTCAGACTAGACGTCAAGTTTGTCTATACAAGCAAAGATACTTGTTAGTCGGATAGCATATAGTTAATATTTTGTCACAGCTAAAACTGAACAAAAATCGAGACTTCTTTAAGCACAACATACTACTAGACCGGCAGCCCAGCGACATTTGGGTATACGAATTAGATACCAATANACGTCAAGTTTGTCTATACAAGCAAAGATACTTGTTAGTCGGATAGCATATAGTTAATATTTTGTCACAGCTAAAACTGAACAAAAATCGAGACTTCTTTAAGCACAACATACTACCAGAGAGTTGGCTGCAATTGGTGGATGGTATTACAGCTACACCTTCAAGTGTAGGTTTAAAACAAGGTTGGCAGGTTGCGAAGCTGCTATCTTATTGAAAGTTTTTTGTTTGTACACTTTTCATCAAGGTTGTTCACAAAAAGATACACTTAGTAAACTTTTTTTTAGATATTGTTAGTGCAGTTATAGCCGCTGCATTTATATCTTGTTGAATTGATCCAAAATGTTTGGTTTAGTTTATCAGTTTTCTTTTGTTTAGTTTTTGGTCAATTGCTTAGAAATATTTTTGTATTTTGCTCTACAGCTTGTTGTAAGGTAAAAAATGACAAAACAATACCCATGACGATAAAATGGAAATCTGTGTAAAAACTGCAGACAAAAAATTTAAATGCAAATTGTGTGAAAAATCATATACGCGGAAGTGTAGTCTGAAACAACATGTTGGGGGGGGGGCGAACAAAAATCGAGACTTCTTTAAGCACAACATACTACCAGAGAGTTGGCTGCAATTGGTGGATGGTATTACAGCTACACCTTCAAGTGTAGGTTTAAAACAGGGTTGGCAGGTTGCAAAGCTGCTATCTTATTGAAAGTTTTTTGTTTGTACACTTTCCACCAAGGTTGTTCACAAAAAGATACACTTAGTAAACTTTTTTTTAGATATTGTTAGTGCAGTTATAGCCGCTGCATTTATATCTTGTTGAATTGATCCAAAATGTTTGGTTTAGTTTATCAGTTTTCTTTTGTTTAGTTTTTGGTCAATTGCTTAGAAATATTTTTGTATTTTGCTCTACAGCTTGTTGTAAGGTAAAAAATGACAAAACAATACCCATCACGATAAAATGGAAATCTGTGTAAAAACTGCAGACAAAAAATTTAAATGCAAATTGTGTGAAAAATCATATACGCGGAAGTGTAGTCTGAAACAACATGTTGCTATACATAGTGGAGAAATACGCTACCAATGCGAGGTTTGCCAGAAGAAAGTTTTTACTGAACAACAGTTAAAAACACACATGCTGACACACTCCCAAAGGATCAGAAGACATAAGTGTGAAATTTGTGAAAAAGTTTTTTTCTCTGCTTCTGATTTGAAAATACACAAGGTATCGCACATTAGTGTAAAAGCATACAGTTGCAACATTTGCGAAAAAAAGTTTCAATCTTCACGACATGTGAAGCAACATATGAAATGCCATTCAGAGGAAAGACCATACAAGTGCAAGCTCTGCAACAAAAGTTACATCCAATCTTCACACCTTTCCAAGCACAAGCTTTATCACACCCAGGAACAACCACATAAGTGTGAAGTGTGTGAAAAATGTTTCACAGACAAAAGAGATCTCCAAACACATCTTAACGTGCATCTTGGTTTAAAACTGCATAAGTGTACAATGTGTCAGAAAGCATTTAGCTCCCCAAGATCACTAAGAAATCACATGTTCACTCATAGTGAAGTGAAACCATACAAGTGTAAGTTTTGTGACAAAGAGTTTGCGCGGTTAGGTAATCTAAAACAGCATATGATGACCCACAATGAAACAAAGTCTTTTAAGTGTCCCTGTTGTGGAAAATGTTTCCATCTTATGCAAACTTTAAAACGACACAGCTTGACGCATTCAGGAGAAAAGATTCACCAGTGTGACATATGTGAGAAAAAGTTTGCCCTATTGGCAACATTGAAAAGACATCAAAAAGTTCACTTCGACAAAAAAAAAGAATCAATTCAAAGTTTGTAAAACATCTTTTGCATGATCATAAACATTACTGCCAAGGTAGTGGTGTATATAGAATACATCGGGGGGGGGGGGAATCAATTCAAAGTTTGTAAAACATCTTTTGCATGATCCAACAATTTGAAACTTCACTTGGAAAAAAGCAAGAAGGGACAGAAATGTGGAAAAGTTTCATAGAAAAACTTCAACAACCCACCATCATTTCAATGGAACATGAATTATTACAATTTTGTTGTTAAACATTGTAAGAATGTAAAAATTACCTGTGATGTATATTTCCATTTTTTCTGTTGTAAAACATGAAACACATTTTACCAACATTACAAGAGTAATTTTGCAGTTGCATAAAGCTGTCTGATCACTTTCAACACACCCTTGTGGACTACTGTTGTATACATGCTTTGTTTATGAAACAGTTAAGCAATTGCTTATGCCATTGTAAAATGGGCTGCATCTGGCATACTAGGTCAAAGGGTGTTGAACTAGCAAAGTAGGGCAAACATATAATATTTATTTAATATTTAAAACTACTAAAAAATGAAAATTTATCAAATAACTTTTCATCTACTTTTAAACAGTCAAAGTTTTTTTTTATCAACAATCAACACCAAACAGAGGCTTCGGCAGGTTGTTGAAATGCAAACACAAGACAATATCACTTTTCATGGCTTTATGGCCATTTTCATTTCTTATTGTACTTGTGGTTTTTATTTTATTCCACACACAACGTTTTTTTTTTATCTTAATGTGGATCATTTTATTTTACTCCAATTCAAAACAAAAGCTAAAGATTAAAGCAATATTAGCAAAGCAAAGTAGCTCAGTTTAGTGGGAAAGCTAGTTTTGCCTGAAAAGTTAATCATTTTTAAGTGGTAAATTATGAAGATCTCCGCAAAAACTGTAAACACATATGTTTGCTGACAATGGCAAATAACAACAACACCAACAGTTTGTGTGGCAAGACCAACAATAAATTAAAAGTATTATCTTTTATAGCCTGATGCGAAAATTATTGTGATATGTTTTGTCAAGACCAAAGCCATTTCTTATTGTAAATAAGAAATGTCCAATCACTTAAACCCAATGGGAAAAGTGTTAAGCACATTGACATCTTTAAACATATTCGGGCTGGTCAGGTAATCACTGGGCCAATCAGGCTAAAATGTAAACAACACTAGAGACACTTCTCACAAACAACTGTTTACAATTTCAGCACATGCTGTATTTCTTACCCAAACAACCAAAATAGAATAATATGGGCTTAATGGGTGATTAAAACAAAACGATACAACATGCTTTGCAATGTATCAACCAACAAAGTATGAAACTCATGGATCATGTAGTTTAGTTAGTATAACCATTCAAGATTATTCATTTTGGTGGTCATATATTCACAGCACAAAGAAAGAAAAACTATAGACGAAACCAACATGCATCCCCTCCAGCTGGCACACAAAGAGCTGTTTCAAAAACTCAAAACGACACGATTTTGACAAAACATTTCATGGCCATAAAGCTATGAAAAGTGATTTTGACTTGTGTTTGGTGTCAATGGTTGATTAATTTATAAATAGATGAAAAGTCGGTTAAACAAAAAAAGTCATTTGATAAATTTTCAAACTATTATTAGTTTCAAATATTAAATCAGTATTAAAAGCAATTGATTAACTGCATCAGGAACATGTCAGTATAGAACAGTGGTCCACAAGGGAGTGTTAAAAGTAATCATAAAGCTTTATGAATCTGCAAAATTACTGTTGTAATGTAACTTTTAAAACTACTAGGAGGTTAACAAAAAAATCTCTTTGTATACAGCTTAAATTTGCCAGTATACCTGTTGGTTGAATACATTTCATGTTTCACAACAGAAAAAAAATCTGTCTGATTTGAAAATGAACATCCATGTTTATCTGCATCTGTGCACTAATCCCACGATTTGGTTGCATTACATTTCGGTTTTTCTAGATGGGTTGACTCATACTGATGATTTGAAAGATAAAAAAAAACAGCATAATAGACTCAAGAGTGGCTGTGTACCGAAATATGAAACCAACTTGTCCATGTCATCACTTTTTATTTTAAGCAGTTGTACACAGGTTGTCAAATTTGTTGTTGAAAGTTGCATTAATACTAAAACTGTTTGTTAAGCACTAAGCATTGATAGATTATACAAAAGAATAAGAAACTACAAAAAATATGGAAATGAACTGAAAGAACTGTCACAATAGTAATTATCTGATTACTGGTAGAAATTTAAGGAATACAATGGATCACATGTCAGCTATGATTGCATATGAATGTGACAAAAAATTATTAATAACGGTGATAAAGTAAGATCCATTTGAATGAATTGGCTCGTTTTTTTTAACTAAGCAGTTACATTTGGACAAAAGTTTACCACAAATTTGCTATAAAGTTTGTGTTGCAATGGAATGATGGTGGGCTGTTCAAGCTTCAATTATTAACTTTTGTTAAAACTTTTCCACATTTCTGACCCTTCTTGCTTTTTTGCAAGTGAAGTTTTAAACCGTCTACCCGTGGAAAAGATGTTTTTCAAACTTTGCATTGAATCTTTTTCTTGCCAAAGTGAACTTCTCTGTGTCTTGTCATTGTGGTCAAAAAAGCAAACTTTTTCTCACAAATGTCACACTGGTGAACTTTTTTTCCTGAGTGTGTCAAGCTGTGTCGTTTCAAATGGTGCAAATGATGGAATCCTTTTCCACAAGATGGACACTTACATGTTTTTTCTTCTTTATGGGTCACCATATGCCGTTTTAGACCACTTAGCCAAGCAAACTCCTTTTCACAAAACTTACACTTGTATGGTTTTACTTCACTATGAGTGAACATGTGGTTTCTTAGAGATCTTGGGTAACTAAATGCTTTCTGACATATTGTACACTTATGCAATTTTAAACCCAAATGTACATTAAGATGTGCTTTCAGATCCCTTTTCTCTCTGAAACATTTTTCACACACTTCACACTTATGTGGTCGTTGCTGAGTGTGATAAAGCATGTGCCCAGAAAGGTGTGAAGATTGGATGTAACTTTTGTCGCAGTGCTTGCACTTGTATGGTCGTTTCTCTGAATGACATCTCATATGTTGCTTCACATGTGCTGAAGATTGAAACTTCTTTTTGCAGATATCGCAACTGTATGCTTTTACACTAATGTGCGATACCTTGTGTCTTTTTAAATCAGATGCTGCAAAAAAAACTTTTTCACAAATTTCACACTGATGTTTTCTTTCGGAGTGGGTCAACATGTGTGTTTTTAACTGTTGTTCAGTAAAAACTTTCTTATGGCAAACCTTGCATTGATATTGTTTTTCTGCAGCATGTGTTGCAATATGTTGTTTCAGATAGCTTTGGGTATATAATTTTTCACACAAAAATTGCATTTTAATTTTTTGGCTGCAGTTTTTACACAATTTTCCATTTTATTTTCATTGATATTGTGTTACTGCTTAATTGCAAAGCAAAAAGCTGCAAAGCAAAATACAAAAAAATCATTTCAAGCATTTGAGCAACTGAAACTACATACTAGAACAATCTAGATATTTTTTACTATTATGGGATGCAATTTCAGATCATAAAACTGACAAACAAAAATTTGGTAATTAATCAAGTCAAATTCAACACAGGACTATATGTTGTTGTTTTTTCAACATTACAATTAAAACTTTGTTTAATGGTTTATTTGAGTTTGTTTTCCTTGGTGAAAAAACACATAGCGACAAAACAAGTAAAGTTCAATAACCTAGCAGCTTCACAACCTGCCAAGCCTGTTTTAAACCTACACTTGAATGGGGTAGCTGTAACATCCATCCACCAACTGCAGCCAACTCTCTGGTAGTATGTTTAGGAATGTAGTCTAGATTTCTGTTCAGTTGTAGCTGTGACAAACTATTAACTCGATGCTATCTTACTTACAGGTATCTCCGTTTAAATAGAAAACTTGACTACTAATCTAACAAAGACTCCAAACCAGAAGATAAGATAAACTTTCCAGTTACAACAAGATAAACAGTACAGCAACGAACAAAGACAACCTATTTGTTATTGGTTACTGTTTTAAAACCTTATCCGTCGTAGTGATTATCCTTTCTTTAAACCTGAATGTGTGCAAACAAATCTGAATCTTGTAGCCATTTAGGTCAAAGGAAGAATTAAGGCACAATCAGCAAGTGTGACTCTGTCAAAAATAAGAATACGTTCGCTACTAGTTTGTACACCATCTCTCAAGTCTTAAAGCTACTAGTTCGTAAACCTTAACTTAAAAGGTACTAGTTTTTAAACCTTAACTCAAATATGTCCATTCAGTCGCCAATGTTCATAAACTAACCGACCGATTATCTCCTTCCCATGGCTTGGTCCATGAAAGCTAAAACGAGTTACAGTTTATATGCAATGTTGATGCTGAAGAGAAAAATTAGCGTGACCTGACTAAACAAAATCTCTTTGACAAAACAGTACAGTAAATGCGCAAGTAATATTTTTTAAGGGATATTATGAAAATAAATTTCAAAACAAAACAGCACACATGAAAGACTTACCTTTCTGCAAGACAATCCTACAAAAAATTGTCATCATGCACCATGATACAATGTACACATTGCTACCTGGTTTTATGGTTCTACAATGAACGCTGTTAGTACCCGGTTTATTAAACTGATCCTCTGGTTTAGTCCAAATGCATTGTAAAAAGAGTTGCAAATGGAAGTTTCAGTCAATTTCAAAGCTGCAGTATGCTTACCAAACTATCTCATGTGACCATTTAATTT
Source organism: Phallusia mammillata (assembly GCA_003260075.1). Lineage (NCBI taxonomy): Eukaryota > Metazoa > Chordata > Ascidiacea > Phlebobranchia > Ascidiidae > Phallusia > Phallusia mammillata. The sequence continues at coordinate 14,192 of QLIY01002172.1, read as the reverse complement.
ACGTGTCGCCGTATCGTGTGCTTCTCCTTTCAGCACTGCTATACTTCTTCACTCGGGACCAGTGGTTTGCAGTTTGTACAATTGCACGAAATTCATTTTGTATTTTACCTTACAGATTGCGGTAATCGAAGAAACAAATTTCGATTTTTCAGCAGACAACACACAAAAAAGTTGTTTGGTCATGCGGCGAACAACAACGGAAACAATATCAGTAGATTGAAGCTAGAAATATTACTGTAAAAATAATGAAAACCAAGAAATTAAAAAATTGAGAATCATTTTTAATAAATTTCAACAAGCCACAACACACAGCGAAGAAAAAGATTGTCAGTGCAAGGGTTGATTTTTCTCTTTAAATCCCTTTTCTCTAAAAGTTTGAAACACACTTTTTGTAATGCTAGGACAAAAGTAGACCAGATACGTGTGAAACTAAAGGTTCGACTATCATTATATAATGCAATGTCCAGTCTTCACAACAATCCAGTCTATTCCAACGACCTATATTCTAGATTTTAGAATATGCGATCTGTTATGGACCAGATTTTGTATTTTGATCTCTGTTTAATGACATTAAAAGGTATTAAGAGTTCACTTTGGGGAAAAAAATGCTAATAAAAAGTATGTAAAACAAACTTTGAATAGGCTAATTCAACAATTTGAAGCTTGAAGGCAGGAAAATGGGGTAAACTTTATATTATGTCATCAGTTGCAAGTCAAGAGAACCATACCCTGAGTTTAAGCGGAACAAAAAAGCAGCACAAACTTTTGCAGCAAATTTTGATTTCATTGCAATTTTTTCTCTGCCTCAGTTTTAATTGCATAAAAGATTTTATATGCTATGAAAGCATGTATTTTTAACTCACAGATTTTTAACTTTTAGCATCATCAAACATTCAACTTTCTGACACATAAACCCTCCATTATTTATAGATCATAGCAAGCTAGGACAATACAAACTAATGACCTCCAAACTCAACTTTGCACAACTTCTGTTATTAAAGTCATTCAGCCACAAACAATTTAAACAGAACATAGTGCTGTATAAAGATAACATTCAGTTAAATCAATTGGCTTGCCGATTTTATTGAAATTAAGCAGATACATTTGGTCAACCATGTACAACGAATTTGCCAGGAAAGTTTGTGTTGCAATTTTGTGTTGCTGTTTATGTTTTAATTGTTAATTTCATATAACACTTTTCCACATTTCTGTCCCTTCTTGCTTTTTTCCAAGTGAAGTTTCAAACCGTCTACCCGTGCAAAAGATGTTTTACAAACTTTGCATTGAATCTTTTTCTTGCCAAAGTGAACTTCCCTGTGTCTTGTCAGTGTTGTTAAAAGTGCAAACTTTTTCTCACAAATGTCACACTGGTGAGACTTTATTCCTAAATGTGTCAAGCTGTGTCGTTTCAAAGTAGGCAAATGATTGAATCTTTTTCCACAAGAGGGACACTTAAATGGTTTTTCTTCTTTATGGGTCACCATATGCTGTTTTAGACCACCTAGCCAAGCAAACTCTTTTTCACAAAACTTACACTTGTGTGGTTTTATTTCACTATGAGTGAACATGTGGTTTCTTAGAGATCTTGGGTAGCTAAATGCTTTCTGACATATTGTGCATTTATGCAGTTTAAGACCCATGTGCACATTAATATGTATGTCCAAGTCTTTCCTACAGATGAAAAATTTTTCACAGACACCACACTTGTGTGGTTGTTCCTGGTTGTGAGTGGACATGTGTCTTGAAAGGTGTGAAGAATCAGAAAAAGTTTTTTCGCAGAGTTTGCACTTGTATGGTCGTTCCTCTGAATGGCATCTCATATGTTGCTTCACATGTCCTGGAAATTGAAACTTCTTTTCGCAGATGTCGCAACTGTATGGTTTAACGCCAGTGTGCGATACCTTGTGTCTTTTTAATTCAGAAGCAGAGAAAAAACCTTTTTCACAAATCGCACACTTATGTGGTCTTTTTCTGTCTGAGTGTGTCAGCATGTGTATTTTTAAAAGTTGTTCAGTAAAAACTTTTTTTTGGCAAACCTTGCATTGATAGCGTTTTTCTCCACTGTGTGTAGCAACATGTTGTTTCAGATTATACCTTCGACCCCCCCCCCTTAAAAGTTGTTCAGTAAAAACTTTTTTTTGGCAAACCTTGCATTGATGGCGTTTTTCTCCACTGTGTGTAGCAACATGTTGTTTCAGTTTATACCTTCGGGTATATGATTTTTCACATAAATTGCATTCAAATTTTCCGGTTGCAGTTTTCACACCATTTTCCATTGTGTCCTCATCAATACCTCTTGCTACAATCATGCTGTAAACTGTAAAGCCCCCCCCCCATTTTTCACATAAATTGCATTCAAATTTTCCGGTTGCAGTTTTCACACAATTTTCCATTGTGTCCTCATCAATACTTCTTGCTACAATCATATGTTCTTTTATTAGTTTACCTTACAACAAGCTGTAAACTGAAGTACAAAAGTAATTACAAAGAGTCGACCAACTGATACTACAAACTGGAAGAATTTTTGCAACATACTTAATATAAACCTAGAAAGACCTTTCCTACATTTACTTTTTTACTATACACACCATTTGATTGACACACATTATTGTTTTTGCAAGCAAAAACGAATGACCACATGTGTTCGTGTGAATTGGTTACGGTATAAAGTAGTGCGATTAGTTGTTTCAAATTTTTAGAACGGACAAATTATTAGAAAGCATTAATCCAAACTAACAAAAAAATTGTCCACAGTTTTTAAAATCGTTTTATTGTCATAAAATTACAAAACTAGTAAAAAGAATGCACAAAATACTTCCAATTTGATCTTGTATTAGTTGTATTGGAGACACTATTAAATTAAGATTTTTTTAACAACACGCAGTCCTTAGTGTTCAACAATAACGTTTTGCTTAATTGATACATGCCCCCCCCCCTTAACAACACGCAGTCCTTAGTGTTCAACAATAACGTTTTGCTTAATTTATACATGACTACAGTATTGTTTTCTTAAATTATAAAACGCATTAATTTGTTTATCACCCCCGGGATATTTGGGCAATGTTCAAAAATGTTTCAAGGCGTTTAACCTGAAAATTTATACGGCCGGTAACGAACTCTTCACGGACCGGAACCGGGCCGCGGCCTTNCACGTCGTTCAAAACGACGCGTTATGCGGCAAAGCACTTTTTGCAAAATAGACGGATTCTCTACCCATCTAATTGACAGAAAGAACAGGTAATTTTAGCGAAAGGTCCGGACCCCCAACCAGAATTTGAGCTTTTTTTCAGTAACACTGTGTTGGACACACACACTCTGTTTACCCACTTTCATGCTGTTTTTAAAATTTTGCAGTCTTTACTTTAAAACAAAAATGTTTCCGATTAATACCAAAGTAAGATGACCTTTAAAACAATGATATTTGCCAAGAGACAATTCTTATTACGTGGTAACAACGAAAGCATTTATTGAATTTCTTTGTTGGAAAAATGAACGTTGCATTGCATGGACTGAACGCATTCTTTTGCTCAGCTGGATGTTAGATCTCCGAAGCTCGGCAGCTTCATTAGTTCTTTTGTCAAATTGGGGGGGGGGGCAAAATAGACGGATTCTCTACCCATCTAATTGACAGAAAGAACAGGTAATTTTAGCGAAAGGTCCGGACCCCCAACCAGAATTTGAGTTTTTTTTCAGTAACACTGTTTTGGACACACACACTCTGTTTACCCACTTTCATGCTGTTTTTAAAATTTTGCAGTCTTTACTTTAAAACAAAAATGTTTCCGATTAATACCAAAGTAAGATGACCTTTAAAACAATGATATTTGCCAAGAGACAATTCTTATTACGTGGTAACAACGAAAGCGTTTATTGAATTTCTTTGTTGGAAAAATGAACGTTGCATTGAATGGACTGAACGCATTCTTTTGCTCAGCTGGGTGTTAGATCTCCGAAGCTCGGCAGCTTCATTAGTTCTTTTGTCAAATTGAACTTACAAGTTACAACCCTTTTGACGTCACAATAATAATTCAATCATTACTCGCCGTACGGTGAAAAATGTCATTTACAAACCCGCCCAAAAAGGCGCAACCCGCAACTCAATGTAAAGGGCCGCAACTCGATGTTAAACGTAGCCCAATTCGGCGACAAAAGCGCATCCTGGCAACATTGGCCTTGACGACCGGTGGTCTCACATACAAATCACGGGCGACACCATAACAGTAAAACAGCCACCAAGCCGGAAAAAGCTGCGCAACGTTGAAGCGAACAGGGCACGGTTGACTAAATGCGCTGCAGCTACACCGTATTATAAAGCGTGATATTACTGGGGCTCACAAGAAAGTGAGGTTAAGATCTATACTAAACAAATAAAAGCTGACAAATGAAACAAACCCGTTCGGATAACTTTAACAAACTGTGAATAATGGCTGTAATAACTGCACTCTAAAATTTGAGCCTACTCTCTGCTGTCATGTTGCGCTTTTGACGTAGTGTAGTCTTGATTTCTGTACAGTTGTTGCTGGGAAAAAATATTAACTGCATGCTATCTGACTTTAAACCACACGATAAGATAAACGAGTTTTAACTTAATTCAAGATAAACAATACAGAAAAGAACAACGACACCCATTTGCGCGATTACAGTTTCAAAACCTTATCGGTCGTAATGAGCGATACAGTCAACTCTAATTATCCTCCTTTCTATTTTTACCCTAAATGTATGCCAACAAGTCTGACCCTTGTAGTCATTAAGGCCAAAGAAAAAAATGCTCAGTTACCAAGTGTGGCGCTGTCAGAGATAAGAATACATTCGCTTAGCGAATTTCGCTACTAGACACTATAGTTTGTACACCATCTCTCAAGTCTCAAAGCTACTATTTCGTAAACCTTAGTTACTAACTCAAAGTTACTAGTTTTTAAACATTAATTTAAAATTACCAGTTTTAAAACTTTACCTTAAAGTTACCAGTTTGTAAGCCTTAACTTAAAGTTACTAATTAGTGAACCTTAACTTAAAGTTAGCTTGTAAGCAATACTTTACTCAAAAATATGTAATATTGGATAAAGCTCATGCATGACAGCGGTTAAGCTGGAACTCGCTGAATAACTGCTTGAAACTGTGTTTGCTTGTCCAGCATGCAGTCGCCAATGCGAATAATCTGATCAATCGATTACTTCCTTCCCATAACTTGAAGCAGTAAGTCTGAAACGAGTTAGACAACATGCATGTACAATAGTTCATTTTAACTACAGCTGTTATGCGATGTTGATTTTCGAGAGAAATAGTGCGACCTGACTACACAAATTGTATATGGTAAAAGAATACTGTGAAAGCGTAAGTTGCAGCGAGTTGTTTACTCGATACGCGGCATAAGACGAGAGTGGAAGAAAAAAAGGCAATCTGTCCGGTTCGCTGAAGATATGCGAGAACACGATAACCACAGTGTGTGAGGCCACTACAAAGTAATGTTTATTAAAGGGGAACTATAAAGAAAATATATTACCTAAACAAAACACCACACAGTCACACACAAAAGACTTACTTTTCTGCGAGATAATCTTGCAAAAAATGTTCACCATGTTCCTTTTTTTACGCTAATTGGTCTCTTATTTTATAATTAACGACAGGTTTTTTTTAAGGTTTGGTTTGGGTGACCGCTAAGTAGTTTTAAGAGACCGCAAGTGTTTCATTTAAATACAAAAAACTGTAGTTGTAGTTGCAAGTCCAAATTTTGGGAAACCGCTGGAGAAATTTGGGGGACCGTTTCGGTCCCCAAAAACACTGATTAACGATATAATATACATATTGCTACATAATTGTGTGGTTCTACAACGGACGCTATGTTCATCGACACAGTTATGTGTGAACTGGGGGGGGGGTTAACGATATAATATACATATTGCTACATAATTGTATGGTTCTGCAACGGACGCTATGTTCATCGACACAGTTATGTGTGAACTGGCACCCTACGTTCAAGACCTTGACGCCTCTAGTAGTACAAATGCATTGTAATGAAGAGTTAAAAATGCAAGTTTCAGTCAATTTCAAAGCCGCAATCGGCATACCAAACAATACCGTATTTACTCGATAGTAAGCCGCGGCCTATATTGTTTTTTACCTGCCGTTTGTGCGGCTTACAACCGAGGGCGGCTTATATTTTAATTTTATGCCGAAATTATTTCTACACTCCAACATTTTAAATTATTTGGGGTTCAAAGCATGTAAGCGTGTACAGATTAAACGTCGGTATACGTTCTGTTGGGTACAGTTATCAACGTAACTTAACAGATATGGGCAAATGGTTTTACCATATAACTACAGAAAGATCTATTAAGAAACAATCGCATCTAAAATTCCAGCATGCGGCTTATAATCGAGGGCGGCTTACATTATTTTTGTAACACCTCAACATGCGGCTTACAATCGAGGGCGGCTTACAATCGACAAAATACGGTATAGTAGATTGAAGCTAGAAATATTGTGTTGAATTTATTTCGCTTGGTGAAAGAACACATAGTGACACAATTGCACTAAACACTCACCAAGCCTGCAATTACAGAAGACAGAAAAATAAATTGGGTTAAAATGCAACCAACAAATAAGAATTACCTTGAATAAATAATTTGAAACAACAAGGGACAACACACAGTGAAGAACAAGATTCTAAATGCAAGGTTCTGTAAATCCGTTAAAAACACACATGTTGGAATACTCGCACAAAAATAGACCACTACCACTATGTGCGAAATTTGCATTGTATTATGCTATGGCCAGTCTTCATGTAAATGCAATTTATTCCAACGACGTTCTCTAGAATATGCGATCTGTTCATAAATGCGGTATTTTCTTCATTATTTTAGTGGACTGCAATTTTTTGAGTATACCTTAATATAGAGAAAATTGCACTGTTTTTAATATAGAGTAAATTGCACTGTTGTTTTTTTTATCTCTGTTAGATATTAAGAATTCACTTTGGTAAAAAAAAATGCTGATACAAAGTATGTAAAACGAACTTTGAAACCTATATCAGATAACTTGAAACAAAAATTTTTATCCACGCAAGTGCACAGCAAATAACACAAGCATGTAGGTTGTGCTAAGTCAACAATTTGAAGCTTTAAGGCAGTGATTCTTAACCTTTTTGCCTTATCGGACCCTTTTTTGTGCTGTAATCTAATTGCGTACCCCTTAGAAGTTTAGGTATTTTTGTCCTTTTTTATTAATAAGCAACCAAAACATGGTGCATAAAGTTACTACCACATTCGGTTAGGGAATCAACAAGAAAGAGCCATTACAGTGCAATGTGACGTTGTTGTCCACTAACAATTTACGTCTGTTGCATCACAACGGGGTTTAGATATGTCATAATGCACTGTGGTTTGGCGCCTACGAAGAATGTTTTCAAACAAGTTTCATGCTATTCTTAAAACCCCCTGAAAACGCTTGGCGGACCCCCTGTTGAGAACCACTGCTTGAAAATACGAGGAAATTTGATGTTATGTCATCAGTTTTAACTCAAGATAATTATTCTATAATTGAATTTGAGCAACACAAACAAAACAACACAAATTTTGCAGCAAATTTAAAAATCATTTTTCTATGCATCACTATTATTTGCATAATTGTTTTAGCGTTTATTTGCTTTTAAATCATGTAGTTGCAGAATTAAAATGTTTACCAATTATCGGTTAAATATTTCTGTGTCACTTTTTCACTTAATTTCCATAGTTTTCTACTGGTTTCTTGGTCTTTTGCTAATTCTCTCAGTTCCTCATGTTTACAATTATGGAAATATTGGCCACTTAATTGGATTATGTTGTCATCCAGAGAACAATACATTGTTGTTTGTGCCCCATAATATGCATCCCTGAAAACAAATGCTCAATTAAGCCCTGTACCTTACTATACTTAAGACTAGAGAGAGAATGATTAAGGTAAATCTTAGATGAGACTTACTTAAATAAAAAAATCACTTAAATAAAAAGATAAATTTTGAAGGACTATTCACCCAGAAATAAAACAGTAATAAATAATGTAAAATAGTACACATCTACATTGCCTTAAACCCCCCCCCCATCCAGAGAACAATACATTGTTGTTTGTGCCCCATAATATGCATCCCTAAAAACAAATGCTCAATTAAGCCCTGTACCATAGTATATTTAAGACTAGAGAGAGAATGATTAAGGTAAATAATTTTGAAGGACTATCACCCAGAAATAAAACAGTAATAAATAATGTAAAATAGTACACATCTAAATTGCCTTAAACACTATGTTAGCATACTTTGTAGTAAAATGTTACCGAAATTAAATTTGCAACAAGAAAACCTCATTAAAAACTTGTTGTCATCCAGGAAGATTTTATTTTTTCCCCCCCCCCCACTATGTTAGCATACTTTGCAGTAAAATGTTACCGAAATTAAATTTGCAACGAGAAAACCTCATTAAAAACTTGTTGTCATCCAGGAAGATTTTATTTTTCCAATGGCCAATGATCAAATGTTCACCTTTGTACCAATTAACCCTTTATTTGCTCCATATTATCATTAAAGTTTGTCAGCCCAAATAATAAAACACCCCCCCCCCCACTATGTTAGCATACTTTGCAGTAAAATGTTACCGAAATTAAATTTGTTTTGAGAAAACCTCATTAAAAACTTGTTGTCATCCAAGAAGATTTTATTTTTCCAATGGCACAAAGATCAAATGTTCACCTTTGTACCAATTAACCCTTTATTTGCTACATATTGTCATTAAAGTTTGTCAGCCCAAATAATAAAACAAAGTATTTTATGACTTAAGTGCCAAACATTATTGCATATTAACCTGGTATGGTATGATCACTACGGTTAGGTCAGGAAGGCCTATTTAAGGCATTTCCTACTTGGTATTCATTCAGTTTAACAAATTTATCCTTTAAATGGTGTTGTGCTAAACAAAATACTTTTGTTTTTAGAAACTTGCAATTTTGCTGACATTTCGCCCACTACAGAAAGAGAGCTTCTTTATGGCAAAAAGAACAACTAGTATTTTGTTTAGCCCCCCCCCCCTGCTGACATTTCGCCCACTACAAAAAGAGGGCTTCTTTATGGAAAAAGGAGCAACTAGTATTTTGTTAAGCATCACATCAGTTGAACATCAAATATGTTAAATATGCATTCGAATTGTTGTTTCTTTCGAATTGCTTTGCCTCAACAGGAATATAAAAAAGTGGTAACAACCAAATGATACAATTTTGGTGCTTTGGCTAACAATGTACCAGGAGCAACACATTGAGCACCACAGGGGTAAAACATCACCAAACTATTGACTTATAATCAAAAACCATTTTACTAGCAAAAAACCCCCCCCCCTGGTAACAACCAAATGATACAATTTTGGTGCTTTGGCTAACAATGTAATAGCAACAACACATTGTGCACCCCAGGGGTCACCAAACTATTGGGTTATAATCAAAAACCATTTTACAAGCAAATAAACATGTTTACTTTAGAACAAGATAATTTGCCACTTGTCGAATAATGCTCATCCCCCCCCCCCATCACACCAGTTGAACATCAAATATGTTAAATATCCATTCGAATTGTTGTTTCATTCGAATTGTTTTGCCTCAACATGAATAGAAAAGTGGTAACAACCAAATGATACAATTTTGGTGCTTTGGCTAACAATGTAACAGCAACAACATTGTGCACCACAGGGGTAAAACATCACCAAACTATTGGCTTATAATTAAAAACCATTTTACAAGCAAATAAACATGTTTACTTTTGAACAAGATAATTTGCCACTTGTCGAATAATGCTCATTCCCCCCCCCCACATGACATCTGTTCCCAACTCAGATTGAATAACTCCTGTTACAAAAAGACCAAATGTCACTTACAAAATAAGTATTACGGCCCATATAGCCTGTTAAGCTAAGATGTTTAACATTTCATCTCATTTGAACCCCCCCCCCCCTTTCATGTAAACATGTTTTATTTTCTATTGTTACCACCAATGGGGCTACATTGGACATACTAGTTCAGGATGTCTACAACCCTAGCCCTAACTGTTTTTGTATGACCCATGTAACTTTTCTTCATACAATCATCGAATCAGTTGTAATAAGCACACAGCCCTAAATATTACACTTATCATCAAAAAGCATGTCAATATGTATCTATTGTGGGGCAATATGTGCTCTATGTGATAACATAAATGAATTGATTACTTTTCTTTTTTGTTGCAAACAAATTGGTTCCTTGTTGTATTAATATTTAGGTCTTAAAACATGAAGCAATTAAAAGAGTAAATTCAGTCAGTTGATACAAAAGAATTTCTCCTTTGCGGCACGCCAAGTATTTTCGAAACATTAATGCATCCCCCCCCCCCCTATTTAGGTCTTAAAACATGAAGCAATTAAAAGAGTAAATTCAGTCAGGTGATATAAAAAAATTTCTCCTGCAGCACGCCAAGTATTTTTGAAACATTAATGCATCCCTACTTTACTTTTGAATCATCCTCAACTAGATCCCAGGGTCTGAAACCTATATCTCACTTATTTAAATCAGAGAGCAGACCAGCAATCATGGCATACTTATGGTCTCCCAAGCATTCCCATATGGCAAGGAACAGGCTAGAAAAATCTAGGCTGTGCCCCCCCCCCAAACATTGGGATTACTTCCAACTGGCACAAAGCATGTCAAACTAACTACTATTAATTTATTCATTCCTGATCGAGAACTTAATGTGAAACAAGTCATGATTTTTCATGTAAACATGTTTTATTTTCTATTGTTACCACCAATGGGGCTAACCCATGTAACTTTTCTTCATACAATCTAAATAATACACTTAGTATCAAAAAGCATGTCAATATGTATCTATTGTGGGGCAATAAGTGCTCTATGTGATAACATAAATCAACGGATTTCTTTTTTTTGCAAATAAGTTTGTTCTCAGTAGTATTAATATTTAGGTCTTAAAACATCAATCAATTAAAAGAGTAAATTTAGTCAGTTGATACAAAAGAATTGCTCTTTTGCAGCGCGCCAAGTATTTTTGAAACATTAATGCATCCCTACTTTACTTTTGGATCATCCTCTACTAGATCCCAGGGTCTGAAACCTATACCTCACTCATTTAAATCAGAGAGCAGACCAGCAATCATGGCATACTTATGGTCTCCAAGCATTCCCATATGGCAAGGCACAGGCTAGAAAAATCTAGGTTTTTGTGGATTTGAACCCACAAAAGGAGGCTCAGTGGGACTCTACCAACTGAGAAAAGTCAAATCATAAACCACATTGACTGCCTTGTATACTGCATGTGTCAGCTTCGTACAAAGAGATTGCAAGATCAACCATTGATCAATTAAGATAATCATAAACATATAACTTAGATAACCCCGTGTTCACATAGACAAGCGATCATGGCACCCTTGGACAAACCTGGGTGTAAAGAATATGTCGTGATATCGAGTCCAATAAGCCTGTTGTTCAATTCACTTGTGAAATAAATATTGGCCAACTTGCTTTGTCCATACATTACATATCCAGAAACTAATCCATCTGCTTCATTGTGTAACAAGTCAAAGTCCAACGGACCAAATCTGCAAAATTATTGTATATATGCCATAAATGGTTTAAAATCTACACAAGCGTTAAACATAGTGACAAAAGGTATACAGATGATACACATGTGCTTTATCTATAATGTTTATGACACTTGTGGCTATTTGTGACCAAATTATTGTTGCATTATTCCAATGTTCCCTTGATATATATGTGGGGTGATATATAGCATGTAATGTCATAACATGATGGAACACTGGTGATTGGTGTGGTTCAAAACATTTTTAATTTGGTATGCAAAAACACCAAGATAATGTTTTTTTGAGAATTTTTTTGCTGCAATGCCTGGTAATGGTGATATCAGTTGAGTAAAGCTAAATTTAGCTCCCCCCCCCCCAAAGGTATACAGATGATACACATGTGCTTTATCTATAATGTTTATGACCTTTGTGGCTATTTGTGACCAAATTATTGTTGCTTTATTCCAATGTTCCCTTGACATATATATAGGGTGATGTATAGCATGTAATGTCATAACATGATGGAACACTGGCGGCCCCCCCCCCGGCTATTTGTGACCAAATTATTGTTGCATTATTCCAATGTTCCCTTGACATATATATGAGGTGATATATAGCATGTAATGTCATAACATGATGGAACACTGGCGATTGGTGTGGTTCAAAACATTTTTGATTTGGTATGCAAAAACACCAAGATAATGTTTTTTTGAGAAATTTTTTGCTGCATTGCCTGGTAATGGTGATATCAGTTGAGTGAAGCTAAATTTAGCTCAAAATATCAAAGCATAAGCCATTTTTGTTAGTAATAACCAATATTGACACTGAAGCATACTGTTTCGATACATTAGAAAAACTTATGTTTTTTTTCTAACGCTTAGGCTATGACTTCTCATCATGGTGTAATACATGACTTAGTCTAGTTTGCTGATTTAAAACATTCACTTTTGACCAAACTCAAATTACGCCAATTCTGTGCATGCTTAGTTTTTTATTGTTGTCCTTTTTACCTGTAAGCGCCTGATGACACATTTATAATTCGAACTGGAGATTTTTTTGAAGTTTCTTTCATTTTCTTCATCAGCAAATTGGTGAGAAGAAATGGACCGAAATGATTTATAGCAAACACTCGATGAAAACCATAATCTGTGATTCCATTGATACCAAGCACACCTGTTTCAAGTAAAATAAGTAAACAAATATTGAACATTTTTAGATATTTCTATTTTGAATTTGTTTTTGTTTTCTATTTTCTTTGTTGCTCTGTAAAAGTGTGTAGCAAAATTTGAACATTTCCACATTTATGCACACAAAAGACAGTTGCTATAAGATTGTTTCTGTAAGTTTTTACTCTATTTTGACCTACCCTATCACCCACAAGACCCCCCCCCCCCCCCGTAAACAAATATTGAACATTTTTAGATATTTCTATTTTGAATTTGTTTGTATTTTCCTATTTTGTTTGTTGCTCTGCAAAAGTGTGTAGCAAAATTTGAACATTTCCACATTGATGCACACAAAAGACAGTGGATATAAGATTGTTTCTGTAAGTTTTTACTCTATTTTGACCTACCCGATCACCCACAAGACCCCTCAAAATTTTAATAAAATGGTAAAAATTGTGCACTGAAACACGAAACAAACTAAATTTGAAGCAGAAAAATCATTTTCATCATAAACCAAACTATACACCCCCCCCCCAAAATTTTAATAAAATGGTAAAAATTGTGCACTGAAACACGAAACAAAACTAAATTTGAAGCACAAAAATCATTTTTCATCATAAACCAAACTATATGGGTGACAAACCTGCATTGTTGATTAAATAATGAAGATTTTCCTCTTTTTTATGAAATTCTTCTGCAAATGACTTAATTGAATCAAACTTTTCAAGATCCAGTTGCATTGAAAACACCTAAAAAAAATTTGTAGTCATATAAATATGGTAATATAGTGACATCATGATTTATAATTAACATATGGAACCAAACACAAAAACAAAGAAAATACAACGTTTGTGAAACTACCCCCCCCCCTGTAGTCATATAAATATGGTAATATAGTGACATCATGATTTATAATTACATGTGGAACCAAACACAAAAACAAAATACAACGTTTGTGAAACCAAATGCTGTTATGGATTCAAATTAACATAAAAAAATTCTTTGGTTAGGTTAAAACGCGCCGTGATAAAAATTCTTTAGAAGGCAAATATATATATATGTAAATTCAATTAAACTACATATTATTGAGTGTACACAACAATTTACGCATTTTTGACTACAACACTTTTTTGTCAATAAAACATTTCGTAATTGCATGTATTCTATGCATTTTACAGATCCAGGATAATATTATGCATGCGCACATACAAAACCACCAAGTGAGCATACAAGACAAATTATAGCAACCAAATAATCAGTGCAATAAACTGTGTTAGGTAGTACCATATGCTCAATATCCACATGGAATAAAAAAATATGTAAGAATGTCTTTGAAACACTACTCGCACATGCAGACACCAGAAAACTGAAAGCTGATTTCATGATTTCCCAATTAAAGTTTTATGTTGTGGCGTGCTTGCTAAATAACAGCAAAAATACATGT
>QLIY01002171.1:0-12148 GCA_003260075.1 Phallusia mammillata | reverse complement strand
TGTACAGTCCAAACAATCTAACTGATACAACATAAAATTATTCACCACAGCAAATTTAATGCGTACACCACAGACTTAGATACCGCTGAAACACTAACTAGGCTACACGTGTTGAAAAAAAGGAGTTTTTTGCTATTGGGGAGCGTTACTGTCCGCTACAACTATCATTTGACGTAGTAAGCAAGTAGGATTGCGGCAGACTGTGGCCGCGGGCCACGTTATCATGTAAGACCTGAAACTGTCTGCGGGCCGCTCAAAATCCCGTCGCATGTTGCCCGCCCCTGCGTTAAGGAGTTGTGCGTCCAAACACGTGGTGCCAGGAGTGTATAGCTCTTCCCTCGTAAGGACTCTTTGAAAAGCTGGCTATGGCGTACTAGGCCGGTTTTGTGAAGGATTTTGCTCGTTTTTTTTTGCTATCGCGCACGCAGAGAAGGGTCCGCAGTAGATTCTCTTTAAAATGCCATTCGGCATTTATTCCAATTTGTATGTAGAACTTTTTGTGGGCTGTTTTTGCTATATGTAAGGTTTAACAACAAGTTCTGAAAACAAAAACTAGTATTTTGTTTAGCATTACACCAGTGGAACGACAAATTTGTTAAACATGCAACCTGGTGGACGAAACACCTGTTCAGTATTTTATATGTAAGGTTTCTACTTTTTTTACGAAACAAGTGGGGTTTTAATTGACAAGATAACATAATATGTGTTGAAATTTACGAAAGGTATGTATTAAGGTATATCAATCAGAATCTTTTCTTGACCATTTGACATTTTCTATATGTGACACTTCTAGATTCTGAAGGTTGCAGATACAACGAGTTCCAGTGTTACCCTTCAATGGAATGCCGATCTAACTTGCAAACGTGTCAGTCAAACGCTTGCCCAGCTGGTGACGAACCTCCAGTATGCGATGGTAAGATGATGCCGTGCAAAAATGATCTAAAGTAAAAACATGTACAAACGAGCGTTATAGCACACTGTGTAGGCAGGAGATTATGACTACACATAACAAATGCAATGCAGGAGCAATTCAACTCTCTCCTTCTTGTAGGAAACTGTGCAGCTGACGAACTCCAATGCGCATCTGGAGCCTGTATCCCAGAGTTTTACCGCTGTGACCGTGTATGGGATTGTGCGAATGGAGATGATGAGAGGGGATGTCTTCCACATGAATATAAAACAGGCAAGTTTCTGCCTTAACTTTGATCATACGCTATCGTTGACTACTGAAAGCTCGATGTGGATAAGCTTGCAAAGACACGAATGCACGAATCCAGCTTTAAGCATGTAAAGTTGTCCGTGTTACCTCAGCAAGTTTGTAATTAATCTAATTTCATGCAGATATGAATAACTGCACTGCACATCGGTTTGACTGCAATGGCACTTGTCCTTCCTTATGGTATGCCTGCACTGAGTCTAGCTGTCACCGCGATTTCGTTGGGTCATGTTTTGGTAATAAAAAATAGAAAACTTTTCAACAACACTCACATTTTCGTATTTCCTATTTTTTTCTTTTGGGTATTAGACTTAAAAAAACCACATGAATCTAATTATTAGATTTCCGAGTGTAATTGGCTTACTTTGTGTCATGTTTTATCAAATCGTTTGTCATTAATTTACCTATTTAACGATGTTACGTTGTTTATTCTGAGGTCAGATAAGAAAAAGGTAATGAGACAGGCTGTGTTGGGGCGCAAAAAATCACACACTGTTCAACAAAGACCGAGATCAAATTAGGTCATTTCATTACCCGTTTTAAATTTTACCATCACAGGAGAATGTGGACCTGACGAGCATCAATGTCGATCTGGTTACTGTCTTCCACAACAATATGTATGCGACGGATGGCACGACTGCTCGGACTACGACGACGATGAAGCTAATTGTACAGCTCCAGCACCAGGTTTGCTTCAATCCAGTGTGTTGTATTTTTATTTGGCCTGTATGATAAATGTTATCTTAATTTCGATACACACACAAAGACTAAGTCTGCAAGCTGGTTGCACTAACCCCTGGGTCATCTTAAAGGTCGAGCTGGGATTAGAAGCACCAATTTTACGATTGTAACGCGGTTATGCGAACCACTGAGTCATCCAGATTGTCGGGATAGCAAAAAAACAATTAACCTTGTAGTTTAAAAGAAAAAAAATTCTTTGTTATTTTAGTAATCACAACCAACTGCACAACAACCGGGGTTTCGGCCAGGTATGTTCTAAATAAAAATATATTTCGTTGTCCGTTAGGTACGAATAATTTTTATAGCATTTTGCATAAAATTGGACAATGTGCAAATGGTGTTTCTTTTTGATTTCTAATTTTATTCCACTTTCGTTTGTTTCCTCAGCCTGCCTGGTAGTTACGTCCGATCTTTGCTCCCCGGAGCCGACGAACAGCTTGCAATGATCGGTGACGATTCGACACCACTAGATACCTGCTTTGCAGTGAAGGACAACCAGACTGACGAGTATAACATGAATTTCCCAGAAGGAATTGGACAATGCTCAGCAAACCTTACAGTAAGATTGTTAATGTTGGTAAAAGTGGGTTATAATTCCTAATGATTGCCAATTGTTGGTCATATTGAGTCCGCCAATGAATGCCTATCTACACATTTTTTTTCCAGGAGAGCAGCACCGAAATTGTGGTAACCTACAAAGTCTCGCTTGGTGTCGCTACTGGCTCGTCGCCACAAATTATAACTCGCAATGGGGATTCGGCAGTCGTGGTGTTTCAGTGTGCTTACAATCGTTCAGGAATAGCGACAATGGATCAACCTTTGGAGGCAATGATCAGGTTTGAGATTTGTACATCTCTTTTTTACAAATATTAACCAGTTAAATCCTCTTATGCAGCCACGTTGAGGTGGATTTGGGCAAAACATCGTCATCATTCACTATGGAAATGGCTCGATACACATCGGACAGTTTTACTGCAATTGAAACTGAACAAATGATAACAATTGGACCCCCTGTTTACATTGGTGTCAACATCGCAGTGGAAGCTGGCACCAACTTAGTTTTGCAGGTATAATTTCTTACAAAACACATTTTAATACCCACCCAGTTTCATTACTTTAGAGAAAAATTACTTTAAGAAAAACAGAGTTACTTTACTTTAAGAAAACAGAGCATTCGATGCCACGTGGGAACGTGGAACATCATTTGCTTATAACTATGTACCAAATATGTAAGGAACTAACTAACAACAAAAGTCGAAAAACATAAAAACGATTTTACAGTGGCATTTTATTTCAAATTTAAGGAGGTCTCTGTGGCTCCCGTGTTTTTTTTCTGTGTGAGATTAGTCCGAATGTATTTTTCCGTAGTAAAGGTTGGCGACCCTTGATATATGCGCTTATTGTGTCAAGGATAGTAGGAGCAGCGAGCTTAGCCCAGGGGTTCCCAACAATACCGGAGTAGATATTAGGCAAAGTAGGCTCGTACGTACAGGCCAGTCAAAAATCCAGGCCACTTTTCTTTGTGACAATGATTTGGCAACATTGATAATTCTAATTTTTTTCTAATTTTTTAGTTGGCAACCCTGATTTTCGGGCCACTTATAAAATGTGCCTACAGGCCAGCAGACCCTTAATCCGTCACTGCTTAAGGCTAAATGTGTATTTCATAAAAACGAAAGTTGATTGCAGGATTTTAGCAAGTTATGCAAAATTGCGCATAACAATCATCCAAAGACAGCATGTGACATCACAAACAGGACAAAAACATTACAATTGTGCGCGAACAATTGCACTTTTTGATACTTGTCATTCAATAAAGGCCATTGTTTAGCAATGGAGACAGCAAAGGGAACCGTTGCTTTAGCTAAACAAGCAATTTTTGACAAGATATCCAAAAATATGAAAAGGGTCACATTGGTAACGAAAAAATTAATCAAAAAGTACAACACAATGGCAGGCATTAAAGTCACCAAATGCCCTGAAAGAGTAACACTTGCAGATATTTTTGTAAAACTTAATGACATACCCAACGCTACACAGCAAGATTCTTTTCAAAAAATACTTCACAGATACTTTGTTATGGAAAGGTCAAAGGAAGAAATTATCATAGTGAAAAGGGAAATGACATTACAGTTTAATGAGCAACTAATTTGTCAACTTGAGAGAGAAATTGTAATTAATGGTAAATTGTAATTAATCTTCCTACTTGATTTGCCAAAAATTTAAAGTTCAAAGCCTTGTGCAAAACTTAAGAGGCAGTTTTGCTGAGCATCTTGAATTGCCTATTTCCTCAAACTCCCTTGAATCTCCTCAAATTATTCCTTTTGTGGAACCAGAATGTGCTGACTATTATTTAACGGACGAGAGTGAACTGTAATTTATGTTTTAGCAATTCTATTGCTCCAGTCCTTTTCGGTTAACTTTGTAATGTCCAAATAAGGTTTTTACATCCAATGTTTATTGTTCCTGAGTGTTCTGACATAAACTGGCAAAAACAGGAATATATCTTGCCATCGTTATTCGCAACTTCGACTCCAACTGCTCGTTGCTCTTTACATACTTTACTTTACCTTTGAGAATGCTGCTTCACACACGTAAACGCCCCCAAAGAGTTTTTTTGCTAAATCTTGAAACTTTGGGTATTCACATGCGCTATTCCATATTTCAAGCAAATTTTCCTCATCTTTAATTTTTTACGAGCTGTTTATTGTTCTTCAACTCCACTAGTTCCATTTAAAAATGTAAGGGCGCACTCGGCTTTCACCAAATATGGGTAAGCAACGAGTCTCGTTCTTTTGCTCAATCACTAAGCGAGCATATGATGCAGCTCTTCTGCTCTTGGCATGATTTTGGACCAAAGAACGATGAAAGTAACTTTTCTGATGAGTCAAGTATTTTGACTGATGGTTGTGAGAGTGATAAAAGGTATTCTGCAGATAAATGTACTAATGATGACGATGAAAGTGATAGGGGGGGGGGGGGGGGGGGGGGGGGGGGGGGGGGGGGGGGCGCTGCCGCTGATGGACAGGGTTGGGGAAGGCAGGGCAGTCAACTGACACGGATTTGCCAGAATATACATTTACTGTCAAAAATGGTTGTAAGTTGCAAATTATGCCACAAACTGAACTGGAATGTTTTAAAAATTTTATTTCTGGTGAAGTCCTGAATGAAATAACAACAGCAACAAATTTTCATGATAAACTTCAGCTTCGAGGGAAAACAAGCACCAATAAATCAATTTGGTATAAGTGGTAGAATATAACACTGCTTGAATTCAAAGCTTGTCTTGAGGTTTTAAAAATGGGACTGAATGAAAAGAGGTTAGTGACAGACTATTTTAGGGCTTCATCCTGGGAAGCATACGCTTGAAAATTACAAACTGTGACTTTTACATGCAATTGTATCATTTTCTGTTTTCCTAGTTTAGTAAAAATGATTGATAAATGGGAACATGAAACAATTGTTGTTTCATTTCCCAGACAACACGTGTAAAACCAATGAAGTAACAAAATGTTAAACATGCAGTGAATGCCACATCACTTGTGGACCTCACTCGATGCTGTTCAAACCGACAGAGCTGGAAAGAAATCAGTGACAACGTCTAACCGCTAAGCGGATGACACATTATATATATATACAAAACAAAATCAGTTCCTTGTTTAAGTAATCTGTACAAACAAAACCTTCCTGCTGGATTAAAACTTTGCTTCCGAGTTTGCGACATAAAAACTGTGACTCGGCTGTTTTATGATGACCGACCACTAACTTTTACGAAATTTAAAAAGCAGACAATGTGCACAAATTGTTTTGCATGATTTGAACGGATTAAACGAAATACAAAATACAATTTATGCAGAAATTGTCTAATTGAAGTTTTCGTAAACATAAAAGCTTGAAAGCTGTGTATTTAAAAAATGTATTTAAAAGATAGATGCAAAAACAAGTAAGTCTATTTTGCATTACTTCAAATTTTTTAGACGCTATGGTGTGTTATTTTACACTATCTAGCAGTTACGGTCAATTTAAACACATGTGTTCATGAAGCGCGGTCTAACGGTTATCCTTTGTGTCGGTTGTATTTTTACCGCGTTCCAGAGAGCTTGCATTGACAAAGGCATTTACACAAGATTAATTGGTGTGTTAGGCGTTTAAAAGCGATTTTTACAATTAATGAAATTTTAGTCGAATTAAGTAGCAATCTTTCGAATCGAGCATTATATTTTACGGGGGGGGGGAAATTGGCGTGATAATAGGTAATTTTGTTTTACATGAGGTATGTGGTAGCTCACTGTTGAGCTTTGTCTGGTTGATAATGATTTAAACCAGCTTCAAAGTCCGGGCGAAATCTAAATGAAAATGTGTGGTGGAATAAAACGAATATCATTGTTTGATAATTTGACTTTCAAAACTGGCGTAGTAATTTAGTATTTGCAGACAAAACTACAACCAAAATAGCAAGAATGTATGTCCATGGGTCGCTAGAGACCACAAAACAAAATTTTGGAAAGTATTTGGACCGTGCCTAAAAAACGGTTAATTATGAACCACTGCTGCTTTACAACGTGGCGGCATGGTGAGGTGCTTTTTTGCTGCTTATAAATAAATATTAGTAACATATACCAAAGGAAACTGCGACCTATTTGAAGTTTGCAACGGCCTAGCGCATCTTAAAATCGCGTACCTAGTCAACGCCTGATTGTTTGGACAACAGCCGAAAGACCGGCTGATTTATCATGCGTTTATAAGTGGCGAGCCTTCGTCAAACTCGTTCTTCTCATGATGCGATGCACCAGTGTTCAGTGAATTTTACTCCCATTGTTGTTGGCGGAACGTACAGCATTATCACATCTTCTCTAAGGTAAAATATGACTACAGTGTAATTGCAAGAACAATGTAGATTTGTTTGTATTGCATTGGCTACAAACTACAAATCTTGCTGTCTAAACACAACTTGTGGTCTTCCCCAAGGATCCATATTGGGTCCTTTGCTTTTTATATTGTACATCAACGACCTACCGACAGCAGGGGGGGGGGCCTTGAATAAACAGCTCGCTACAATATCGCTTTTTACCTCGGTTTATCTTCTAAGTAAAAAGGGTGCATGAGTTCGTCACAACAACTTTAGGGGTTCATCAGACCAAAAAAGGCTGAAGAGCACTGGTCTGTCAGTTGCTATTTTTACTGCGTTGCCGAGAGTTTGCATTGACAAAGGCATTTACATAAAATTAATTGGTGTGTTGGGCGTTTAAAAGCGATCTTTACAATTAATGAAAATTTAGTCGAATTAAGTAGCAATCTTTCGAATCGAGCATTATATTTTACTGCAGTTCGTGGATTGCTGAGAATAGAACAATCTGCTACAGCAGTGTTTCCCAACCTATGGGTCACGCCCAAAATTGGGTCGTCTTAAAATTTTGCTGGATCGGCTCTTTTGTGACAATAATAGCATTTACTTGACTTCATTTCGCAGTATGTCTTTTTTCCCAAGACTTTAAACTGTTGCATAATCATATTTTTGGAACTTGGCGTGATAATGGGTAATTTTGTTTGTGACGTCATGAGGTATGTGTTAGCTCACTGTTGAGCTTTGTCTGGTTGATAATGCTTTAAACCAGCTTCAAAGTCCGGGCGAAATCTAAATGAAAATGTGTGGGGGGGGGGGGAAAAACGAATATCATTGTTTGATAATTTGGCTTTCAAAACTGGCGTAGTAATTTAGTATTTAGACAAAAATACAACCAAAATAGTAAGAATGTATGTCCATGGGTCGCTAGAGACCACAAAACAAAATTTTGGGAAGTATTTGGACCGTGCCAAAAAAACGGTTAAGTAAATATTAGTAACATATACCGAAAGAAAACTGCGACCTATTTAAAGTTTGCAACGGCCTAGCGCATCTTAAAATCGCGTACCCAGTTAACGCCTGATTGTTTGGACAATAGCCGAAAGACCGGTTGATTTATCGTGCGTTTATAAGTGGCGAGCCTTCGTCAAACTCGCCCCTTCTCATAATGCTATGCACCAGTGTTCAGTGAATTTCACTCCATTGTTGTTAGCGGAACGTACAGCATTATCACATCTTCTCTAAGGTAAAATATGAGTGTAGTGTAATTGCAAGAACAATGTAGATTTGTTTGTATTGCATTGGTGTAGAAACTGACGCCATTATAACGCTCTAAATTGGCTTAACAAATGCGTTAACATCAGCTCATGTCGAAGCTTACGTATCTGCAGGTTATTATGAAAGGCCTCAGGCGTAATTGAAGCAGAAACAGTTGACCTGTCAGCCAGCGTAGTATTTTTCTCTCATGGCTCGTGTCTACTTAACCGTGACGACAACTACGCACTGTTGTTACTTTACAAGACTGGTCAGGTTACACGCATCGACGCACACAGCCAGCGCCCCAGGCATTGCAGGTGGGGGGGGGGAAAGCTTACGTATATGCAGGTTATTATGAAAGGCCTCAGGCGTAATACTAAACTAAAGCAGAAACAGTTGACCTGTCAGCAACCGTAGTATTTTTCTCTCATGGCTCGTGTCTACTTAACCGTGATGACAACTACGCACTGTCGTTACTTTACAAGACTGGTAAGGTTACACGCATCGACGCACACAGCCAGCGCCCCAGGCATTGCAGGTTATTTCGTGCTGACACAACTCGTATTAACTTATATTTTTACGCGTGAAACAATGTTAGTCTGTGCAGTGAGGTATTAATTGATATATTTCCCGCAGTAAAACAAATTGTTGTATGTGTTGCTTGTTTAGAGAAGAAAATAGGACCGTAAGGGGCACTGGTTGTAACGACTGGGTGGGACAAAGCTTGTTTTTCGTTTAATCCTGAAATGCTATGCAGCATTTAACTAAAGCGTTTTTTGGAATTACTGCAATTTTTAGTAATGCGTTAGAAAGAATTGTTTACAGCATTATGACATCTGCAAAGGTAACAAAAAAAAAATTGCGTACAGCTTGTACAGTTTTCATTTATGTAGAAACTGACTCTGTTCTAACGCTCTGAATCAGGTCAATGATTGTAATTACATCTGTAAAAGAAAAACATACAGAAAGGCGGTAGAGCTACTAACACCACCACACGACACCCAAAGTCGATTAGGGGGCGTAAAGAGCTGAATTTTTGGGGGGGGGGTACGCGTTTTTTGGAATTACTGCAATTTTTAGTAATGCCTTAGAAAGAATTATTTACAGCAATATGACATCTGCAAAGGTAACAAAAAAAGTTTGTACAGTTTTTGTACAATCTAGTGCTAATGCGAATCTTAAAGGCAGTTTTAAGCTGAAACTATTAACTTACTTCTTGGGCAAAAAGTAAGTTTTGTCTGTGCAGTAAGGTATTAATTGACATTTGCCACATAAAAATGCTGTATTTAAAAAGTAGTCTTAGCGAAATAAAAACTATAACAATAACGAAATAGTACGACATTTGTTATACCGACTGGTTGATTCGAGTAAACTATTTATATTGTCCCTGGCTGCGTTCAAACGAGTAAATTGTATGCGTAACCATAGGCTGGCTTGAAAGTAACGTCAATGCTACGCATAGAGCAGACTTGGACAACTAGATAATAATTCTAGAAAATGCTGAACTGGCGTTTTCGTCCTACAGGTTGCATATTTGACAAAAATGTCGTTCAACTGGTGTAATGTTAAACAAAAATACTACCAACGGTTTGAAAAGGAATCCACCCAAGACGTCCAACCAATCCATGGGGGGGGGGAAAGTTTTTAAAATTTTAACATTAGTAACTAATTTTTTGGGTTAGTTTTATTTAATTTTAAGTGCTAATACCTTACCCCGACCCTAATAGCCCTAACCGTAAGCATTTTTGGAGATATAACCAAATCGACTTTGCGTGTCGTGTGCGTTATGGTGTTAGTAGCTCTACCCAGAAAGGCAGGATATAATGTAACGCCTCGGGCGTAAGGCCAACGCAGGGAAAATTTGAACTGTTAGCCAGCGCTGTATGTGAGCATTTTTTCACACATTGTTCGTGTCTACTCAACCGTGATGACAACTACGCACTGATGTCACTTTACCAATGGTCAAGTAACACGCATCGATGCACACAGTCTGAGCCCCGCGCATTGTATGCAATCTAGTGCTAATGCGAATACGCAGTTTTAAGCTGAAACTATTAACTTACTTCTTGAAGCAAAAAGTAAGTTTTGTCTGTGCAGTAAGGTATTAATTGACATTTGCCACATAAAAATGCTGTATTTGAAAAGTAGTCTCAGCGAAATAAAAACTATAACAATAGCGATAGTACGACATTTGTTATACCGACTGGTTGATTCGAGTAAACTATTGTTTTTTCGTTTGTTAATTCTAATTATATTGTCCCTGGCTGCGTTCAAACGAGTAAATTGAATGCGTAATCATAGGCTGGTTTGAAAGTAACGTCAAGGCTACGCATAGAGCAGACTTGGACAACTAGATAATTCTAGTTGTCTAATTTTTCAAATATGAGCAAAATGGCGGTAATTCTAATCTAATTTAGATTACCTAGTAAACTCTAATTCTAATCTAATTCACAGTTTTCCCCAAAACGCTAGTTTGTCCAACAGCATTTTAGGTATGTGATACGAGCATGCGTTTTATGTCCAAAACGCCCAAAGCTATGTCACCAACAAGGCCAACCCACATCACTGAAACATGTGAAGAAGTTTTAGCCGCGCCGAATTATATAGTTCAAAACGTGCAAGTCTTTGAATTTAAAATGTACTCTGGTTGGTTTAAATCTAATTCTAGTTAAATTTCTGTTTCATGAGAAAGTGGTAGTTCTAATTTAATTTGGAAAAACTGAGATGCTCTAAATTTAAGGGGGGGGGGGATACAAGTTATGGACAAAAACAACTAGTATTTTTGTTCAACATTATACCAGTTGAACGACATTTTTGTTAGATAATTCTAGTTGTCTAATTTTTCAAATACGAGCAAAATAGCGGTAATTGTAATCTAATTTAGAATTATCTAGTAAACTCTAATTCTAATCTAATTCACAGTTTTCCCCAAAACGCTGGGGGGGGGGGAAATGTACTCTGGTTGATTTAAATCTAATTCTTGTTAAATTTCTGTTTCTTGAGAAAGTGGTAATTCTAATTTAATTTGGAAAAATTGAGATGCTTTAATTTTAATCTAATTTGAAAAAACGAAAAAAAAACTAGTTGTGAACAGATTTTAAAACAAAAGATAGCAGAAGAACATACAAAGTTTACCTGGCTGATTGTAGTCGACATAAAATCTTCGTGACCTTTAATAGTTTGTAAAAGTATAGTGCTTTTGACAATCTTATTCGTTAACACTCTACTCAGTACTAGTTTTCGGGAGAAAAATGAATGTTTTAACCAAAAACCCCGAAAACTAGCATTCAGTTATTTTAGGGACAAAGGGCTGTGAGAGATTTACAAGACACCTTACTGTTAGCGTCAACGCACATCTGTACTTGATATTATAGCTTTTAAAATGGCAATTAATAAAGTCATGGTATTTGTCCAATTTAACCCGGTTTCAGAACATATTTACTTGAGCATAAATTAAGGTCATCAGACTAAACCAGGGGTGTCCATCACGTGGCACGCAGAGCATTTGAAAATGGCACCCGAGCTTTTGCACATTCCGCTTTGTCACGCAATTAAATTTGTTTCTATTGATTCTTCTTGGCCTTTCTTCTAACTTCTGTAAAGATTACCGCAGTAGTAAAGTTACACAACCCACTAATTGAATTGTTCGTTTTTTGACGGGGGGGGGGTCATAAAATCTTGGTGACCTTTAATAGTTTGTAAAAGTACAGTGCTTTTGACAATCTTATTCGTTAACACTACTCAGTACTAGTTTTCGGGAGAAAAATGAATGTTTTAACCAGAAACCCCGAAAACTAGCATTCAGTTATTTTGACACCTTACTGTTAACGTCAACGCACATCTGTACTTGATATTACAGCTTTTGAAATGGAAATTAATAAAGTCATGGTATTTGTCTAATTTAACCCGGTTTCAGAACATATTTACTTAAGCATAAATTAAGGTAATCAGACTAAATCAGGGGTATAAGCTATTGCTGCCAGGCATAGTATCGAGTTTAAAGAGCTCTTCTGGCAAATGTGATTTTATTCCTACGTTTCGACGTCCTATACAGGTCGTCTTCATCAGGGTAAATAACACTGAATGCGACT
>QLIY01002170.1:8399-22062 GCA_003260075.1 Phallusia mammillata | reverse complement strand
TCAGTTTTCGGACTGTCGCCTGATTGTCGAAAAATACAATAAAAAAAACAAAAAAAAAACACTTAGCCTCCTGTCCCTCTACAAATTAAAATTTTAATTTTAATTTTCCACGCTGAGAGATCTTATCATTTCAAAGTTTCTTGTATTCTATATCAGATTAGATCAAATAAATTAACTTTACATGACTTGGTTTTTATTAAACTTTTTTCTCACCTTTGTTGCATGTTGCCAAACTCTGAACCACAATACACTTTATAGGTAGCTTCATATCGCGGAACACAATATTTAGCCAAATTCACTTAAAATTGGTTGCAATTTGTCTGCGGCTGTGTGTAGAAATTGCTGCTCTACATATCAATATTATATCCGGTCTGTTTTTTGCGTCTTTGCAATGGCACGTCAAAAAATTGCTTCTTTCCTTCATTTTTCCCTATCCGGTTATTAAATTGCGTGCATATCTGGACCGCATTATATATCTTGCGTTGTTTCGTTCTAAGCCATCGACTTGATGATATTTATATCTTTTTTTCTGAATATTCAAACAAATAGTATTGGCACACTCATAGCCCATACTGTTATAAACTTGACAAAGACCAGACAACGACTTAAAAATCACATTTATTTAACAAACACGAAATATATTTTTATGACTTACGTTAAATGAGGTGATTTGTGGTTAATAAAAGGGTTACTGTATCACACATTTTAAATTCATAAAATAAGTTATTAAGGATGATCATGCAAAACGTGGTCACAAGGGTTTGAACAAAAAGTGCTGGTAAGGGTGTTTAAATCGTGGTGGTTAAAATCTCCCGGATGTTTGTCGTAGATGTAGAGATTCTCTTCAGCCCCAGCTATTTCGAGAAGTTGTTTTCGGTCGAATTTAAAACCATGTAGTTCCCATCCGTAAATTTCTAACTGCAAAACATAGAAGATGCGACGTTGTCCGGAATTAACAGAAGAGTTAGTACTTGTTTGCATAATCTATTAAGTTTGTTGTATCAATGAAGTCATATTGTTTCACAAAAACTGGGAGGGGTTATTGCGTGATGTAGCTGATATCCAATATATTAGCACATACGTTTCAGATTTGATATGCGTTATAGGTACAACTTGAACTTGAAAAATTCTTTTTAAGTAAGGAATGCTTACTCTATGCATGCATTCACCATGGTTGTTAGTGTTTTTGCATTGAACCATGACAACTATGTTTGACGACTTGTCAAAAAGTTCCATTTGATCGTTAGCAAAATACAACTGTAACAAATCCTGTATTTTAGCAATTTGTTACTTACCCAAAATCCACGCCGTCTCACTTCATCTGATATTTCTTTAACCTCGTCATCTGAGTTGGTGTTCGTAAGAAGACTAATTCCTTTCGGTACACGACTGTCTCTTAGCCCTGCCTCCGGAGTCAACATATTATCCAGAGCGTATTTGATCGCTGCTCCAGTGTTAACCGGTCCTGCAAGATTGTGAAATGTTAAGAAGTGAATACTACCACATTTAAAAAAGATAAATTTTCCAGACAAAAACAGTTCCAGTCCCAATCTAAAAACGTTTCAAAATATTTTAGATTTCAGAGATCAATAAATAACTTTTCAACCCATTTACAGTGACTTCAGACTGATCAAAGTATTTAATCTGTTAATATACGCCACTTTTGTATCCATCCTTCATGAGTCTCTGCAGACTCGTGATCATCCAATATACTATAGACAGTTTGTATTTAAAATGACTTGCAGTGTATGTGCTGATACAGGCAAGATATGTAAAGTTTGTCACAATACCTTCGTTGGTTATCTTTAGTCTTTCTTCGATTAACTCAAAAAGCCGAGTTTCACTGCCATTGTAATCGTTGAAATTGATAATGCTTGACTCGATTGGTTTTCCACTGAAGTACATTACAGCTGCCATCATCGCGTCATCAGCATACCGCCCGCTGTGAAAAACAATACTTTACTTCTAGAATCATTTGACCCAATTTATTTTAAAACATGCTATGTGTTTTGTGGAACATAAGCCTAAGAAATATTTGTTGCGTCTTTGTCCCTCGGAGCTTGCATACATACTACTTACGCTTTAACCAGATCGATCGTGTGCTTAAGCAGCAATTCGGCATCCTGTCCGGAATAATGAATCAACCATAAATCGTCGTAAAGGCAGAAGGGGGGACATGGTCCTGCAAAAAGTAAATGTACCTTATGATCTTTACAAAGCTATAAAAGTATCGAAAAGTTTCAAACTTACCAGTCTTTATGATTATTGATTACGTATGGACCAGATATTTACACAAAATATTGGAGAACACTTTTGGAGATTATGACAGTTACACTGTATTATGAAACGTTATGTGGAGGTAGCTCACAAGAAAATTGGTTGGCACACTCGTAGTAAACACCCGACTGAAGTAAACCTTGATGGTTGAGGGCACTATAGAAGCTAACCATCCGTGTTATGCAGAAAGGATGGTGCTCAAGGTGTAAACAACTAAAGACGGCAATTGAATTTTTATCTTTTAGTCTAAAACGCAGTAGAAGACACTTACTTGCACAACATGGAGGTTCATGGGCCCAGGTTCCATTGTTTGTACAAATGTTGTGCTCACGATGTAGAGGCCATACATCATAGTCCTGAGACGTGCAGCGATATTCGCACAACGATCCAGGCTTGTTCCCATTTAAACAAACGATCTCACCATGAGGTAGTGTGGCTGGCACGGAGGGACAGTCATTTGCTATCAAAATACAAGTTTTGTAATAAAGGTTTTCAGGGTTTTACATTTTACAAGTTTTCCAAATCGAAAGACGTTTGGCAACATCTTCCCCCCCCCCAGTTTTGTAATAAAGGTTTTCAGGGTTTTACATTTTACAAGTTTTCCAGATCGAAAGACGTTTGGCAACATCTTTTTTTTGTTTTACTTTCAGATGTATCTCATGCAAGCACGTTATTGTAACTTTAGGCAGACTCGGTTTTTGTTAAATTTGAATTACAAACACTGTTGTAGTATAACGACCTTCTGAAAGACAACACATCTAAAACGTACCAACACAGTGCTCAAGTGAAGTTTACCTGGTGGTGGTTGGTAGTAGGTTACACAGGTAGGATGGCCGACATTGCAAAGCTCACCACTACAGCAGCAAGTGCACACTGAGTTTCTTTGATCCGAGTTGCATTGGGTTGATTTGCCAGAGTTGAATACGTTCTAGCAGCAAAATGCATTAGCAAGTGTTAGCTGTGGTATTGTAGAGTGAATTAGCCTACCTGGCCTTGATTTATTTCGCACGCCATCTTGTTTTTGCATCCCTTGATGACTCGAAGTTTGTTTTCGTAACGTCTTACAACCGTTTCGCACATATTCTGTAAAGAATAATGCCGTAATATTTGCCGTTTCTTCTGCTCCAATCACTTGGGACATATATTAACGTCTCACACTTTAAAATAACTGAACAAGTTGTTTTTGTTACTAGCTAACTCAAACTTACAGAACTACATTCTTAACATCACGCGTGGTTGGGTCCTTGTAAAAAGGAAATACCAAACGATATACCTGGTTGTTCATGCACTCAGTCATTCTTCCATTGACATCGCATTCTTCAAAGTTGGACCCATGGCATGTCATACATCTGAATGCTATAGGACAATTTTGTTAAAGCTCCCCAAAGTGCACAAAAAATTCATGCCACAACAGTCAAATTTAGTTGATATCTATTCAACACGAAACCGACTTACCACTTGACCGCAAAATAGTTTTGAAGTTTATTTTGTCTATCTATTAAAGATTTGCAACTAAAATACGTTACGTATTGCGAGAGAAAAATGATTTAATGCTGTTGCACGTTACTGTATGCCAGCCGTATGCCGTTAAGAAATACAATAGATTAACAAACAGAAAGATCATAAACCCAACGCAGAAAACTTTCATTGTCAAAAACATTCTTCTTACCGTTGCTGTAAGCCGCCAGACCTAGAACTACGGTGTATACCGAAAGCAGCATCTCAATAAAGAAAACCAAACTTGTTAATACAAAACTTACAGCTTGTTGCAGCTTTGCCACTTGTTGCAGTTATGCAGCTATTTCTACCCTACATGTTGTTATCATCTGGTGCCTGTTGCCTCAGGGAAGGTAAACAAGTTGGCTAGGTATCTGATCTGTCGATTTTATTTTTAGGCTTACTGGTGTATCTCCACAACAAAGAGCTATGATATGCATGAGGTGTATTGTACACAGATGGTTTTTTTAAAAAAAACTTTAATGACGAATATAAAACGCCAAATAGACGTCAAAAGCGACATGCTTACGCAAACGCTTCGGCAAATGTTAATGCCATTATCAGTGTCCACATCAGATTAAAGATTTTTATTGTTCCAGTAATGCGTTATATTCCCCCCCCCCCCAAATAGACGTCAAAAGCGACATGCTTACGCAAACGCTTCGGCAAATGCTAATGTCATTATCAGTGTCCACATCAGATTAAAGATTTTTATTATTCCAGTAATGCGTTATATTAGAGTTTCACGAAGCAATATCACCACCATTCAAAACTTTGACCATTAATCTGGTTGGCAACCTGTTTCAAATACGTTCGTCGTGGCCATAAGGCTAACACTGAAACCACACAGTACCATAGGAATATGACAGCCATGTTTCAAGTTCGTAAATGAATTAGGTTTTTATCATGGGGTCTCGAATTTTTTTCACAGGTGTACCGTCTGAAACTGACAACACAGGTGTTCTGCTTTTCCACGCTTTACTGCCACCGAACGGCGAAACGATAATGCATCTCCATGTCTCATATGTGAGCAGAACGGCCATAAGGTTTGCCGTTACGCTGCAGCCGTATATAGACAATGGAAGATGGTTGCTTGAGAGTACAAAGATCCCGTTTGCAATGCCAGCAACAGCATCCGTTAAAACACATATAAATGTGGTAACCGTTGTTCGCTTTACAATGGACATGCTGGCTTTGGTTCCTTGTCTTTGGTTGGCGCAATGAAAAGGATATAAAAGCAGGAACAGCATTAAAGCTTGGCCTATAGCGTTAACAGACGAAGCAGCAAGCGACGGCCATTTGTGGTACGCGTCGACGTAACGACAACCGAAGTCGGTGGATGCAAATACGTTGAGCACGTTGAAGGCCATGCCAGCGACATGCTGTCCAAGGACCATGAGGACAACACTGGTATAACTCATAACTTTGATCCATCTGTGTTGAAGGTGTTCAAGCGTTGGACTCTGGTATAACGTCGCTTGTTTTGTCCATAAGAAAAGATACACTNGAAGAGATACACCAAAGAGTTGGATGTGACCAGGAGTTCGACTGAAAATTTGGTGAGAATATTACAAACATCGCTCTCACTTGCGATAAAGCCAATGTTGACGGAGACCAAAACGGAGATGAGAAACGCAAGGCCAGATGCAACCGCGACAAAGGCCAGCAGGTACAGAATAAAACCACTGGTTCTTCTTGAGAACTTGCGGTATTGGATCCCATAGCAAAGCATAGCTATACATAACCACAGGGACATTAAAACGCATACACAACATAGGACGGTTGCAGCGAGCCATGGTGCTTGTTGGTGACGTTCGACACCCCCCCCCCTTCGACTGAAAATTTGGTGAGAATATTACAAACATCGCTCTCACTTGCGATAAAGCCAATGTTGACGGAGACCAAAACGGAGATGAGAAACGCAAGGCCAGATGCAACCGCGACAAAGGCCAGCAGGTACAGAATAAAACCATTGGTACTTCTTGAGAACTTTTGGTGTTGGATCCCATAGCAAAGCATAGCTATGCACAACCACAGGGAAAAGAAAACGCATACACAACATAGAACGGTAGCAGCAAGCCATGGAGCTTGTTGGTAACGTTCGACAGGCAAAAATCCAGTCTGGTTTCCATTCGTTGTGTTGTTCATCAAGATCATTTTCCTTGTTTCTTTTGTACTTTAGAGTTCATTGGTAAGCTGCTCCCCCCCCCCAAAGTGTTCAAGTGTTGGACTCTGGTATAACGTCGCTTGTTTTGTCCACAAGAAGAGATACACCAGAGAGTTGGATGTGACCAGGAGTTCGACTGAAAATTTTGTGAGAATATTACAAACATCGCTCTCACTTGCAGTAAAGCCTATGTTGATGGAGACCATAACGCCGATAGAAACGCAAGGCCAGATGCAACCGCGACAAAGGCAAGCAGGTACAGAATAAAACCATTGGTAGCCCCCCCCCCTGACATGCACGAAAACACAAACTAGGTTAAACGGGTAGAGCTACGTACAAAGAAGTTTTCAAACGGGATTGTGCCTCAATATGTAAAGAAATAATTAAGGTAACCCAAAACTTTACCCCCCCCCCTGACATGCACGAAAACACAAACTAGGTTAAACGGGTAGAGCTACGTACGAAGAAGTTTAACGGGATTTTGCCTCAATATGTAAAGAAATAATTAAGGTAACCCAAAACTTTGTATATTCTCAAACAAAATTCCATAATTAAGCTACCCTTCTAATCACCAGTGCCGTTTTCTTGGCTGTGACGTCACTTCGCACACCTTGCGTTCATCTTTTTTCTCAGTACCTTTGCCCCCCCCCCCGCGACAAAGGCCAGCAGGTACAGAATAAAACCACTGGTTCTTCTTGAAAACTTTCGGTATTGGATCCCATAGCAAAGCATAGCTATACATAACCAGAGGGACATTAAAACGCATACGCAGCCTAGAACGGTTGCAGCGAGCCATGGCGCTTGTTGGTGACGTTCGTTTGGCGAAAATCCGGTCTGGTTTCCATTCGTCGTGTTGTTCACCAAGATCATTTTCCTTTTGTGTCACTAAATATTTTTGTACTTTACAGTTCATTGGTAAGCTGCTTGACTTGCACAAAAACACAAAAAGGTTAAAAAAGTTGCGTACACAGAAGCTTCCAAATGAGATGTGCAAAATATGTAAAGAAAAGCTTTCGGTGTCCTTGCTGTTTACTTAACTAATCAACGATGGAACTGTGATGATAAAGTGACAATACAAATAAAATCTTGACTCTTGAAAGCATTAAGGTAACCCAAAACTTCCAAACAAAATTCCATAATTATAAGCTACCCTTTTAATCACCACCTGTGCCGTTTTGTTGGCTGTGACGTCACTTCAGACACCTTGCGTTCACCTTTTTTTAAGTGCTTATATACCCGGTTCTGGCTCTATTGAAAATC
This sequence comes from Phallusia mammillata, assembly GCA_003260075.1. Classification (NCBI taxonomy): domain Eukaryota; kingdom Metazoa; phylum Chordata; class Ascidiacea; order Phlebobranchia; family Ascidiidae; genus Phallusia; species Phallusia mammillata. Next base: position 14,861 of record QLIY01002170.1, on the reverse strand, counting down.
AGCACTGATTACGACAACAGCGACTATTGAAACGTCTGCATGATGTATTCTATTATGCACAAATACTCTGGCAGTTATGTTTTTGATTAAAATTCCCTAACAAACTTAAAGTTCCATACAGAAGAATCGGAGAAATAAACCAAAACATCTGAATACATCCTTCTGACCATAAAATGCCTGAATAGCACCCTTCATGAAAATCCCGCAAAATGTAAATTTAGCTAATGTTTGTTCACAAATTATCATTTTGAGGTTTATTTCCTTTGCAGTAGCTCAATATCAACCTGCAGCAGCCCTACTAAAAATAAAAAATAAATAAACTGAATCTAAATATAAAACTTGCTTGCCTTGGAGGTTTCTAATCATGACTGCGAAATAAAGTTATGCTAACAGGTGGTATATCGTAACTTCATCAGCATTATCGAACTTCCTTCCTCGCGACTAACACTCTTCCGACGAAACTACCGGAAAGGCTGCAACAAAACACGCAGACTTAGTTGCGCTTAAAATTTGAAGCGCCAAGGTGTCAAAACAAGCTTTTTGTTGTCTACATCCTTTTCAGAACGAAGCGCTAGCTGTTCTACTTCAAAGTTAAACGCACTTGTGCACGCTTCTCGCCAATCACAGGTATGATCATACGAATGCGCGGTTATCGTGGTGACCAAGCGCGTGTGCAATCTATAATTGCGGCAAAAGCTTCAGTAGCCCTAGGCCAATTACGCCAAGTTTTTTGCGCTTACTGCTCAATTTTCTATTCAATTTGTTGTGATTCACACGCTTAACGCTGTTCTACTTACGTGTGTTATACATGCCCTTACGTCAGGTTTGACGTAGCTTTTAGTTATGACAATTGAAACCGCTAACAGAGCTCAAATAGATGACTAACTTTTGACAAAATTTGATAACCCAGTTAACATGGTTTGCATAAACCTTCAATACTCTAATACAGAGGTCGGCAACCTTTTAGGCGACACGTGCCACATTACTTGTTGTTTCCATGTGTTAATGACCTCGTGTGCCAACGTTTTTCTAAATAATAGTGGTTCGTGCCAGCAGATATCAATAATAAAGAGGAAGCAGAGTCTTTTGTGCATGTAAGGCTGAATTTTAAGACAATGGCATGACAAAATCTATAAACAAGCAGTGTAACAGGTTAAATTGTTTCTTTCATATAAACACTCAAATTGGTTGGCGTGCCATGAAAAACCACCTAGCATACCATCCATGGCACACGTGTCAGTGGTTACCGATCCCTGCTATAGTATAGCATAGTACAGATGCTGTGCAGTTTCCTTTGCCTCTGTATCATTCTCAACCATATACAGTTTGGCCTATGTACATGCATTTTTTTATTTTACAACTCGTTTGTCACTTATTAGTTATGCAGCAAAGTTTTTCCCTACAATTTGTTATCATCTGGTGCATGTTGCCTCAGACATAGTCAACAAGTTGGTTAGGTATCTCATCTGTCGATTTTGTTTCACGTAGCAATGTCACAACAATTCAAAGCAGTACTCACGATTAGACTTTATTTTATACGTTACTGTTAGAAGCAATAATACAGTCACACGAATAATGAATACATCTAATTATACACAAACAAGTTATGTTTAATCTGGTTTGCAACCTGTTTCAAATATGTTCGTCGTGGCTATAAGGCTAATACTAAAACCACATAGTAGCATAGGAATAGGACAGCCATGTTCTAAGGTCCTAAATGAATTAGGTTTAGATCATGGGATCTCGAATTTTCTTTATAGTTGTCTGAAACTGATACCATAGGTGTTTTGCATTTCCACGCTTTACTGCCACCGAACGGCGAAACGATAATACATCTCCATGTCTCGTATGTGAATAAAACGGCCATAAGGTTTGCCGTTACGCTGCAGCCGTATATTGACAATGTAATATTGTTGTTAGAACGTACGTGGATTCCGTTTGCAATGCCAGCAAAAGCGTCGGTTAGAACACATATGAATGTGGTGACCACAGTTCGTTTTATGATAGACACGCTGGCTTCACCCCCCCCCCCGCAATGAAAAGGATATAAAAGCAGGAACAGCATTAAAGCTTGCCCCACAGCGTTAACAGACGAAGCTGCAAATGACGGCCATTTGTGGAACGCGTCGACGACAACCGAATCACTGGATGTAAATTCGTTGAGCACGTTGAAGGCCATACCAGCGACTTGCTCTCCAAGGACCATGAGGACAACACTGGTATAACTCATAACTTTGATCCATCTGTGTTGAAGGTGTTCAAGCGTTGGACTCTGGTATAGGGTCGCTTGTTTTGTCCATAAGAAGAGATACACCACAGAGTTGGATGTGATCAGGAGTTCGACTGAAAATTTGGTGAGAATATTACAAATATCGCTCTCACTTGCGATAAAGCCAATGTTAACAGAGGCTAAAACGCAGATAAGAAATGCAAGGCCAGATGCAACCGCGACAAAGGCCAACAGGTACAGAATAAAACCGCCGGTGCTTCTTGAGAACTTTCGGTGTTGGATCCCATAGCAAAGCATAGCTATGCACAACCAGAGGGACAAGAAAACGCATACACAATCTAGAACTATTGCAGCGAGCCACGGTGCTTGTTGGTAACGTTCGTTTGGCGAAAATCCAGTCAGGTTTCCATTGGTCGTGTTGTTCACCAAAATCATTTTCCTTGTTTCCCTAAATATTTTTGTACTTTAGAGTTCATTGGTAAGCTGCTTGACATACACGGAAACACAAAGTAGGTTAAACGGGTAAAGTTACGCACAAACAAGTTTTGCAAACGAGAAATTCTATAATTAAGCTACCCTTCTATCACCAGTGCTGTTTTCTTGACTGTGACGTCACTTCGCACACCTTGCGTTCACCTTTTTTCTCAGTACCTATACCCCCCCCCCAGTAGCATAGGAATAGGACAGCCATGTTCTAAGGTCCTAAATGAATTAAGTTTAGATCATGGGATCTCGAATTTTCTTTACAGTTGTCTGAAACTGATACCACCCCCCCCCCCTTAACAGACGAAGCTGCAAATGACGGCCATTTGTGGAACGCGTCGACGTAACGACAACCGAAATCACTGGATGCAAATTCGTTGAGCACGTTGAAGGCCATACCAGCGACTTGCTCTCCAAGGACCATGAGGACAACACTGGTATAACTCATAACTTTGATCCATCTGTGTTGAAGGTGTTCAAGCGCTGGACTCTGGTATAAGGTCGCTTGTTTTGTCCATAAGAAGAGATACACCAGAGAGTTTCCCCCCCCCCCAAAGCATAGCTATGCACAACCAGAGGGACAAGAAAACGCATACACAATCTAGAACTATTGCAGCGAGCCACGGTGCTTGTTGGTAACGTTCGTTTGGCGAAAATCCAGTCAGGTTTCCATTGGTCGTGTTGTTCACCAAAATCATTTTCCTTGTTTCCCTAAATATTTTTGTACTTTAGAGTTCATTGGTAAGCTGCTTGACATACACGGAAACACAAAGTAGGTTAAACGGGTAAAGTTACGCACAAACAAGTTTTGCAAACGAGAAATTCTATAATTAAGCTACCCTTCTATCACCAGTGCTGTTTTCTTGACTGTGACGTCACTTCGCACACCTTGCGTTCACCTTTTTTCTCAGTACCTATATACACCTGGTTCTAGCTCGATTCACAACCAGCACTGATTATGACAACAGCGATTGTTGAAACGTCTGCATGATGTATTCTATTACGAGCAAGTACTCTGGTAGCTATGTTTTTGATAAAAATCCCAAAACAAACTTAAAATTTCAAAGAAAACAATCGGATAATTAAACCAAAGCATATGAATACATCCTTCTAGCCTAAAATGCCTCAATAGCACTCTTTGCATATCCCGCAAAACGTAAATAAAGCTAAAGTTTGCTCACACATTGTCATTTGAGGTTTGTTTCCATTGCAGTAGCTTAATACCAACCTGCGACAGCCCTCCTAAACATAATCAAACAAAATTGAACCTAAAGGTTAAACTTACAACTTGCCTTGAAGGTTTTTAAGATTGACTGCGAAACGAAATTATGATTGCGCGGGGTATATTGTAACTTCAACATCATTATCGAAGTTCCTTCCTCGCGACTGACACTCTTCCGCCGAAACTACGAGTAAGGCTGCCACAAAGCATGGAATGTAATATACTTTACCCGATTTCACAAACATAAAGCGATTCTGAGAATAATTGACCATCACGCATCTTTTTGCATTGAAATTCAAGTTTCGTAAAAATGTGGAATTTAAATGCTACCTACTTAGTCCTGCTCTTCCCCTCTTTTGAGTTGTATCCTATGTAAAGTTCTTCAAACTTCTACGCTATGTGGTGTTGAACATTAACTATATATTTCACGTTTTATATTGCGTCTAGCAGTGTCAAAGGCAATCTTGCGGTTTTATGCGATAAGCTAACCCCCCCCCCTGTAAAGTTCTTCAAACTTCTACGCTATGTGGTGTTGAACATTAACTACCTAGTTCACGTTTTATATTGCATCTAGCAGTGTCAAAGGCAATCTTGCGGTTTTATGCGGTAAGCTACTTCCTCTCATTGTGGCGTCAGTATCTGTGATGGACGTTTATTCGGGCTCCCACTTAACATACAATACGCCGTTTTGCTCGTTTAATTATGAATTTTTTATATTACTGTCGAAAGCGTTTGCGATGCGCGCTGTGGAAAAGGTTACAGGAGTTCCTAGTTTTCCTGGTTGCCTTGTGACTACGCCAACTGATGAATATGCGAATTCTGTGGCGCAAACTTTGGCTGTCCCCAAATATTATACTTGTAATATTTGAAAAAAGGTCCCGTTCGCGATATAATACGTAGCAATGATTCCGTGACACAAAAACTTTCTGACCCCGGCCTAATAATGCAGTCATTGTACAGGTTACATGTGGACCTCAGTTTTAGGCCGACGCTCTTTAGACACATTTTAATTGACCAGACGTCAAATATCAGGATATTGATTGGTTTGTCATAGTCTCTTAGCACCACGTACATCAGTCTGTTCTTGGAACCTGTCGGTGTATTTCTAGCATGATGGATCACACATATCTTCACGATGTAACACTCAAAAAAGGTTCGACTTAATTTGCTTGTCGCCATAGAATGGGATATTCTTTGTGCCAGATATATTGAAATCACGATCTACAACCTTTTTGGTTTGTTAGCACTTCAGACGTGCGATGTTGTGATATTGACAACACTACTTTGCGGTGTTTAAATACCGAAAACAATGGAAAATTCGCAAATAAACAGTATCCATTACTTTGTGACCCATAGACCGTGTTTACACGACACTGACAAAAGCACTAATACAGTCACTCGAATAATGAAGACATCTAACTATACACAAACAAATTATATTAACAACATTGATCTGGTCGGCAACGGGTTTCAAATACGTTCGTCGTCGCCATAAAGCTAACAAGAAATCGCACAGTAGCATAGGAATATGACAGCCATGTTTCAAGGTAATAAATAAATTAGGTTTTCTCCATGAGATCTCGAATATTCTTTACAGGTGTACCGTCCGAAACTCAGTTGTACTGGTGGAAACTGACACCCCGGGTGTTTTGCATTTCCACGCTATACTGTCACCGAGCGGCGAAACGGTAATGTATCTCCATGTCTCATATGTGAATAAAACAGCCATAAGGTTTGCTGTTACGCTGCAGCCGTATATTGACAATGGAAGTTGATTGCTTGAGATTACCAAGAACCAGTTTGCAATGCCAGCAACAGCATCCGTTAAAACACATATAAAGGTGGTGACCGTAGTTCGTTTTAAGATGGACGTGCTGGCTTTGGTTCCGTGTCTTTGGTTGGCGCAATGAAAAGGATATAAAAGCAGGAACAGCATTAAAGCTTGCCCCAGAGCGTTCACTGACGAAGCAGCAAGCGAGGCCCATTTGTGGTATACGTCAACGTACCGACAACCGAATTCAGTGGATGCAAATTCATTAAGGACGTTGAAGGCAATGCCAACGATATGCTGTCCAAGGACCATGGGGACAACACTGGTATAACTCATAACTTTGATCCATCTGTATTGAAAGTGTTCAAGTGTTGGACTCTGGTATAACGTCGCTTGTTTTGTCCATAAGAAGAGATACACCAAAGAGTTGGATGTGACCAGGAGTTCGACTGAAAATTTTGTGAGAATATTACAAACATCGCTCTCACTTGCAGTAAAGCCTATGTTGATGGAGACCATAACGCTGATAAGAAACGCAAGGCCAGATGCAACCGCGACAAAGGCAAGCAGGTACAGAATAAAACCATTGGTACTTCTTGAGAACTTTTGGTGTTGGATCCCATAGCAAAGCATAGCTATGCACAACCACAGGGAAAAGAAAACGCATACACAACATAGAACGGTAGCAGCAAGCCATGGAGCTTGTTGGTAACGTTCGACAGGCAAAAATCCAGTCTGGTTTCCATTCGTTGTGTT
>QLIY01002169.1:4710-22072 GCA_003260075.1 Phallusia mammillata | reverse complement strand
CGAATAACATTTTTTAATTCAGAAACTTACAATTTATGAAAGTATATCTTCACAGTAACTCTAGATCAATGGTATGAGTTAAGTTCATTTTGTTACTTTTTGCTTGGTATGAGACAACATAGCGGCACAATTGCATCAAAACAATCACAAAGCCGGAAATAGCTGCGCAACAATAAATGATGGCTGAACGCGCTGCAGCTACACTGTATCATGAAGCAATTAGCCAAAATCAAAACAAACTGTTCAAGTGTTTTCATCCCTATGCAACAAACTACAATCTTCTGTATAAATAGTTCATAAATAAAGGCTTACAGATCAAACAAATTACAATGTTTTTGTTAATACCGATAAAAACAGTTGAAATTTTGCCAACAATCACATAAGGTACATGCTTTTACAGTGGTTCCCAACCTTTTAATTGCAACAGCAGTCATTAAGCAGGTTTACTCTGATTACACATACCTGCATGAAGTATGCCAGTGCTATGTTTGGAAAAGGATTTAAAGTTTTGTCTTAATTTGACCCCCTATATCCCTTAAACTCCCAGGTTGAAAACCACTTTTTTTAGAATGGGGGGGGGGGGTAACAAACAACCAACATGTGCATTTGAGTTGAGTTTATGAAATGAAAAAATCTGAATAACATGTTTTAATTCAGAAACTTAAAATTCATGAAAGTAATATGTTCACAGTAATTCATTTAGGCTTATAGTGGCAAAGTCTTAAACTAGTTTGGAGGAGTATGAGTTGAGAAATTTGGTTATTTTTCGCTTGGTGAAAGAAAACATAGCAACATAAAAAATCACCAAGTCGAAAATAGCTGCACACCTTTAAATGTGGGGCCGACTGTGCTACACTGTATCGAGAAGCATTTAGCCAAAATCAGTACAAACTGTTTAAGTTTTTTCATCCCTTTACAATAAACTACAATCTTCTGTATATATATTTCATAAATAAAGGCAATTCTTACAGATAAAACATATTACAAAGGGTTTGTTGATAACAATAAAAAAAACATTAAGAATCTTACCAACAATGGCATAAGATACATGACAGTAGTTCCCAACCTTTCAGTTGCAACAAACTAATTAAGTAAGTTTACTCAGATTGGGGATCCCTACACAAAGTGTACCAAGGGCTATGTTTCACAAAGATGTGTAAATTTTTGCCTGAATTGACCCTTGAAAATATCCCTTAAACCTCTAGGTTGAAAACCACAGCTTTTTTTAGAATGTATAACAAAATAGAATGGAATTGTGTTGACTGATTTTGACACAGAAATACTGATGCTGCATCACTAATGTCAATGACAAAAATATAGTTAAGATATAAATACTATTATAGGAAACGATGTTAAAAATCCTTGCATATATTAGTTTCATTTGCAAGTTGCTTCTCAAATATTTTTATCCGAACATTAACCCCATAAACTTCTAGGTTAGAAACTACTGCTTTTTACAATGAATAACATTTAAGGATACTTCACTAAAATCAATTTCAAAATGTAGTTTAAGTTAATGGCTTTAGATAAAATACACTATTATAAGTCCATCATGAACAAACTACTGTTAAAAATCCTCAGGAACATGAAAAGCACATGTTGCTCACAAAACCATCGCTTTTTAATAAGTGCTGATGATTCTCTAAATCAGTGCCAGAATATAGTTTAAGGTAATGGACTTAGATATAAGAAATGTTCCTACTATTATAGAAAACCATCATGTACAAACGAATGTTAAAAATCCTAGAAAAAAAAGCATATGTTGCTACTAAAACATTTTTTATCCAAACATTGAATTGTGAAGTTGTTCGACCCGAAATTGTCGGTCTTTTTCCTTTTCTTTCTGTTTCTTATATTCCTCGTACGCAGGGTCATCGGTCAACAATTCATGTCGGCACATGGGGCAGTTGTTGGTCTTCTGTAACCACGGCAACAGACAACCTTTGTGAAAACAATGCTCGCATGGCATGTCTATTATGACATCATCATAAGGAAGCAGGCACACAGGGCATTTTGTTTGTTCAAGGATTTCTTTTTCGGTCGGTTTTCTTCTGGGGAGTTTGTCGACAATTTGTTTCGACGCTGGGGGAGCCAACTTTTCTCCAAAGGGAAGATGGTCGTCAAATTCATCATTGCTAAGCAACCGTCTGATTAAATCCAATAAGTCTTCTTCCTGAGTGGCAGGGTTTGATTGTGTGGGAACACAATCATGTTCATCAAAGTATGATGTCATTTTATTTATTTTAATTTACTCCATGATTACTTTGAAACACTATGTATGTATCTGTCCATAAGATTTATGATAAAATAATGGCCAACATGCACATAAAAAGTGACATGCTTTATTACTTAAACGTTTGAGGTTTCAGCAAATGTCCCTGCCATCATCAGCGATATGAAGTGCCACATCAGTTACTCCCATTATTCAATTCACTGATAATGGCATGAGCATTTGCTGAAACGTCTAAATAATAAAACATGTCGCCTTTTTAGGTCTATTTGGGTCTTTACATTCATCGTTAGTCCATAAGTGTACCTGGCCATCAAAAGTCAATGTATTTTTTATTCAGTTGGTTCTTATATTTGTTTTATGCTTAAACCTTCACCTACAAAAATTATATTTATATTATGTTTCATTCTTTTTGGGGGGGGGGTATTCATCGTTAGTCCATAAGTGTACCTGGCCATCAAAAGCCAATGTATTTTTTATTCAGTTGGTTCTTATATTTGTTTTATGCTTAGTGTAAGAATTCAAAACCTTCACCTACAAAAATTATATTTATATTATGTTTCATTCTTTTTAACTTCAACTAAACCATCGTTTTTGCAAATACCTGTGTTGATACAACTGAACCTCAATTATTAAACAATCTTTATTTTAAAAACAACTACTGACATTTATTTAAAAATGATAGTACTGCAATTAAGTTGTAGTTAAATGTTATAGTGTGCCCAACGGTCAATAAAAAATCATTCTTTTTCCTTCCAAAAGCTGATTTCAACTAGTTCAGTAATTTAGTGTATAAATTCTGTCTTATGGTGTGTTCTCTTCGAAACTTAGCTAAAATATTTCACATTTTCCTAACCACATATGACTGCTTTGACTGATGCAATATATTTCGATCTTTCGAGATTTTACAAAACATTGTGACAAAGCAAAAATGAAAATTGCACTTAGAAACGGGAAATGCCCTACCCGTTCCGCTTGGATAATTTTATTTATCCGCTGTTATTTCTATTGAAATTTGCATTTAAGCATCATTTTTACACATTAGTTAAGTTTAATTTTAACAAACCTACACACTCAATTTATTTGTCAAAAATTTAACCCTGTATTGGTCATATTTAACATTTTATTTACGTAGCTATAACTACTGTTTGGGGGGGGGGGATTATTTCTATTGAAATTTACATTTAAGCATCATTTTTACACATTAGTCAAGTTTAATTTTAACAAACCTACACATTCAATTTATTTGTCAAAAATTTAACCCTATATTGGTCATATTTAACATTTTATTTACGTAGCTATAACTACTGTTTGAAACAAATTGTTGCATTGAAACGACTTTTACAATTTTGACATTGTTTATATTTAACATTGATCCGGTTTAAAGTTAAAAAAGTGCGTTACAACATCGAGACCTTCTTACAAATATAGAACGACCACTTCTCTACAGAAACCAAATTAGGTGGGTAAGTTTTGTATTAAGGGGGGGGGGGGACATTGTTTATATTTAACATCGATCCGATTTAAAGTTAAAAAAGTGCGTTACAACATCGAGACCTTCTTACAAACATAGAAGACCACTTCTCTACAGAAACCAAATTAGGTGGGTAAGTTTTGTATTAAAACAGCATCACACAATAAACATGTAAAGGAATCTGTTTTATATGTTTATATACAATATATTAATCAGTTTTTGAGTTTTTTTGTCTTTTTATTCCATTTTCTCTCTTCCTATTTTTCTTAAATCTCCACCTTCTTTGCGTCTTTCCTCTTTACAACCATGACAACAGTCAGAACGAGAATGATTAAAATTACCAGGCAGAGACTTGTAACGAGAGAAACCTCCATCAGTGTCTCAATGTTTTGGTTGACTTCTGCCAAACAAATGCAAAAACAACTTTTTAAACTCCGATAAAACATTCCTAAAATGGCCGAGTGGTTAGTGCAACCGCCTTGTGTTCACAAGGTTCTGGGTTCTAATCAGTGGTTGAATAGAATTTTTTTGTCTGTCGGTCCTATCACAAAAGTCATACTTTTCAGCCGGTTCTGTTACAAAAAGTCCGTTGACAGTAACCAGTAATGCTAACCGGTTCACTGATCTCATAAAATTTCGTGAGACGGTTCTATAGAACGGGTGCGAACCGGCTGAATCCCACCACTGGTTCTAATCCCAGTTAAGTCGGTCGTTTGTGTTTCGCTGAGCAATCAACTAAGTTGAAGTCACCAACTGCCGGAGTTGACAAAAAAATCATTATGACTTGATTCAAGGGACTTGCAATAAAAAAGGCAGCTCGACGGTGGACTCATTGTGAGCATAACACATTCAGGCGTTGCCCTTAAAAATGAAACAAACGAACAAATGCAATAGGGGGGGGGGTCCACCACTGGTTCTAATCCCACTTAAGTCGGTCGTTTGTGTTTCGCTGAGCAATCAACTAAATTGAAGTCACCAACTGCCGGAGTTGAAAAAAATTCATTATGACTTGATTCAAGGGACTTAAAAGGCAGCTCGACGGTGGACTCATTGTGAGCATAATACATTCAGGCGTTGCCCTTAAAAATGAAACAAACGAACAAATGCAATAGCGGTGACTTTGCTGGCTGTTTTTTGATAAATCATTTCATGTTCTTCAAATGTATTTTTAAATGTATGGCTAAAATATAAGCAAGTCTTACCAACACAAGTCTTTCCATCTTTTATCAGGAAATATCCTTCAGGACAAATACAGCGAGCTGCACCTGTCGTGTCGATACCACACATGTGAGAGCATCCCAATTCCTCCTAGAAACTAATTTATGGAGGTTAGACTCAACATATTCACACGTAAAGTAACAATTGAAGTTTTACCTTGTTGCAAACAAGCTGGTCATCACTACCAAGTTCAGGTGCAAGGACGGAAGGTCCGATAGATATTTTCTTTGTTGAGTCATCAGTTTCGTCAGTGATTGATCTTTTGACTGAATGAGCCACTGGTCCCATAGGTGCACAGTCCTTAACAAAGAAAGTTTTAATGTGCAATATATATAATAAGCCACTGCGTTACTGGTCGCATTTAACCTTACGATTCGAATGAGATGTTGTTAAAACATTACTTATTATGTGTTCACAAGTTAATAAAGTAGCAAACCTGGATATACGCAGTTAACAACACATCAGATGGAAAACTTACTATTTTGCATTCGTTGTCGTCGGTTTTGTCGCAGACTTTCATTTGGCACGTAACCCATATCTTCTGTTCCGAGTGTTCAACATTAGACCAAGTAAATCCCAGGAACGAAAAGAGAAATTTGTGAGAGTCGGTCACGTTGTAGATGACATTCCCGTCCATATCAAGAGGATCAGGCGCGGCACAACTGAAACAAGAAACAAGTTGAAGTGGAACTTTCCTCATCCTAAAACACAAGCGCTCACCCTTCGATGACAACAGGATAAACAGTTTCAGTATCGTTTTCATTGTCTTTTACCAAACAGTCTATTCCCTAAACAAGTAATGAGGCAGTGGTTATAATGAAACTGAGTGGGTATTAGAGTGTTTATTTGACATTATACCTGCAAAACCAAGTTGTTCTCGGCTGCTACAATAATCCTAACACCAATGTAAACAGGGGACCCAATTGTTATTGTTTGTTCAGTTTCAATTGTAGCAAAACTGTCCGATTGGTAACGAGCCATTTCCAATTTGATTGACGTCGCTGTTTTGCCCAAATCCATTTTAACTTCGCTGCAAAATTTAGTTTTGATTGTTAATATTTGACCCACAGTGACAGACAGGCCTGCTTGAGGCCTGCCAGATTCAAAAATTATTTAATGGCTTTTGTATATTATTTATATATAAACACTGGTATTCTGCAGACAATGCACACTGTTTCGACCTACAAGGTCTCATCAATGCAGCTAGTGACGAGAGATCGGCCGCATTGGCTAGTGTAGCCATCCAACAGCACTCATTTATTGGCTCTATGCTTTTACATTGATACTGTGACACTGAGCCGCGACTTCACTGTGGTTCCCAAGCAGTTGCTTGGCCATTGTGAGCCAGTTTCATCTGTGCTGTATGCCCAGTTGTGGCATCGCACATACTAGGTGATGGGGTTGTACCCTGTTGCTCCCAACAAACTGGAGTGCCGTTGAATGGCTACACTAGCTAATGCGGCCGTTCTCTCGTCACCAGCTGCACTGATGAGACCTTATAGTTAGAAACAATGTGCACTGTCTGCAGCTTATCATTTATTGGCTTGATGCTTTAACATTAACACTGGTAATAATGCCAAAGCGATTATGCCAGTGGTTCTCAAACCTTTTTAGCATGCTGCACATTAAAGAACTAAAATTTTCATGTCAGATTGACCTTAGTAACTTAAAGTGTGTTATATAATATAAGAACTAAACTGGATGTACATATTACGGACCTGATCATTGACACTAGAGGTTGATCCATTCTCGCTATCCCTGTACGGTTGTAGGCGCATTGAAATTCCACTACTGCCACTTCTCCATTGCGAGTTATTATGTGTGGCGACGAACCAGCAGCAACACCAAGCGAGACTTTGTAAGTTACCACAATTTCTGTGTCGCTCTCCTGGAATTGACAATTAATTAGAAAAAGAAAACTCTTTTAAGACCACTATGAGCAGAGTTGCCATTATTTCTAAGATTTGTATCTATTTTGCAGACAGGTCTTCGTAAAATTTATTGCCTATATTTCTAAGAAATGTCCCTGTTTTTGACCTGGGTCTTATTTTTAACAGTTACAAGTCAAATCCCTGCTACAAGTAAAACTAAACCTAGACCTAAGGTGTGGTGAGATGCACAAAGTATTTTCTATGAACAAGGAATTGCTGGAACAGAGGGGGGGGGGAATATGGCATATGATATGTCATGGCTCGTATAAATGCAAAGATTTGTCCCAAAAAGTTTGCTCCGCTTCGTATCCATGTCGATGGCAATCCAGATTATAATCAACAAATTTGGTTCTTACGTTGATGTTTGCAGCACATTTTCCAATTCCAGGCGGGAAGTTCATCTTATACTCGTCAGTCTGGTTGTCCGTCACTGCAAAGCAATTGTCCAGTGGTGTTGAATCGTCACCGATCATTTCAAGCTGTTCGCCGGCTCCGGGGAGCTTGGATCGGACGTAACTTCCAAGGAGTCTGGGTAAACAATCGAAGATTTGATTGGGGGGGGGGGTCCAATTCCAGGCGGGAAATTCATCTTATACTCGTAAGTCTCGTTGCACTTCACTGCAAAGCAGTTGTCCAGTGGTGCCGAATCGTCACCGATCATGGGGGGGGGGGTGAGGCTGCAAAAACAATCGAAGATTTGATTCAAGTACTAACAAAGAAAGATCTGTAAAGATGCTGTTATTAGACCCAAGCAGAAAAATCTCTTTGCAACTGTTTGCTGAAAAATAATTTTCAAACTAACCTTGCTGAAACTCCGGTCAATGAACAGTTGGTGGTGATCACTGAAACTGAAAAGCATTGCGCAAAAATGTAAATTACAGCTACAATGGGTTGACTGATCATCTTTTAAACGTAAGAATATTTAAAATCTACTGTCATGTAATCGTAAGGTTGGTGGTTCTAATCTGAGCTCGGCCTCTAAGATGACCCAGTGGTTAGTGCAACCGCCTTGCAATCGTAAGGTTGGTGGTTCTAATCCCAGCTCGGCCTCTAAGATGACCCAGTGGTTTATTGTACCGCCTCGCAATCGAAAGGTTGGTGGTTCTAATCCCAGTTTGGTCTCTAAGATGACCCAGTGGTCAGTGCAACCGCCTTGCAATCGTAAGGTTGGTGGTTCTAATCTCAGCTCTGCTTCCAAATCAAACACTTTCTAACTGCACAAACCTGTTTCAGGACAGTTAGCTTCGTCATCGTCAATGTCTAAACAGTCATGAAATCCGTCGCATACATAATGTTCCGGGAGACAGTAACCGGATCGACATTTATAAAAGCCAGGTCCGCATTCACCTGTGATGTGTAAATGGAAAATAATTAGTTTAAAATCAAAGCACAACTAATTTAGGCGATTTCACAAGCTGATGCTACTGAGTCCAACAGATATTGTAAACAGTATTAGGGATGGGCCGAGCCGAGCCAGAGTACTCGGTACCGAGCATCGCTGTTTTTGATGCTCGGTTCTCGGCCGAGTAGTTGCACGAACTGACCCAAGCGTTAAATTTGCATATTCATGACCAGCTAAGATACGAATTAATAATGTGAGACGCTCGGTATTCGGCCAAACAGAATATCTGCGGTTTTGGCCCATTCCTAAACACTATGTTACAAAATAAACAAGAGTATGCAAGTATGGAGCACAGCTAACAACATCTTTGACACAAGTGCGGTTTGAATCTTACTGAAGCAATCCTCGGCCAAACTTGTATGACAAAAAGCTTGATGGCAAGCGTCGTACAAAGGAGTGCACTCATTTTGACAGTTGAAATGATGCGGAGGGCAACCGTCAATATCTGTCAGTGAAAAATAATGTTGTCAACCAACATTTCCTAAAGAGCTTCGTGTAGTCAACCATAGCGCTTGTTACATGCACGACTTTGTAAGCTTGAGGCGGGTTTTCTAACGAGCTTCGTGCAGTCAACCACAGCGCTTGTTATGCACGACTTTGTAAGCTTAAAGCGGGTTTCCTAACGAGCTTCTTGCAGTCAACCATAGCGCTTGTTACACGCACAATTTTGTAAGCTTGAGGTGGGTTTCCTAACGAGCTTCGTGCAGTCAACCATAGCGCTTGTTGCATGCACGACTTTGCAAGCTTAAAACGGGTTTCCTAACGAGCTTCGTGCAATCAACCACAGCGCTTGTTATGCACGACTTTGGAAGCTTAAAGCGGGTTTCCTAACGAGCTTCGTGCAGTCAACCATAGCGCTTGTTACATGCACGGTTTTGCAAGTTTAAAGTGGATTTCCGAACGAGCTTCGTGCAGTCAACCACAGCAACTTACCACTTTGGATTTCATCGCAGCCAGCTTCATCATCAAATTTTTACAGTCAACACCTCCATCGCATCGATAATGTTGTGGAATGCAGGCTCCAGAATCGCACATCAATTCATCGGGGCCGCAATTACCTGAGTCGTAATAATCAAATGTCGTTCAAGAGTTACCATAACAGTGTTTACTAAAATATTTTTTACTAAAACGTTAGTTTGATCAGCGTTATAATTAAATGTCAAACATGTCCAGCAGTTACCATAACACTGTTTACAAAATATTTTAACAGAAACGTCGATTTGGTGAGGGTAATAATCAAATCTCGAACACGTCCAACAGTTACCATAACAGTCTTTGCTAAAATATTTTAACAGAAACGTCGATTTGGTGAGGGTAATAATCAAATCTCGAACACGTCCAACAGTTACCATAACAGTCTTTGCTAAAATATTTTAACAGAAACGTCGATTTGGTGAGGGTAATAATCAAATCTCGAACACGTCCAACAGTTACCATAACAGTCTTTGCTAAAATATTTTAACAGAAACGTCGATTTGGTGAGGGTAATAATCAAATCTCGAACACGTCCAACAGTTACCATAACAGTCTTTGCTAAAATATTTTAACAGAAACGTCGATTTGGTGAGGGTAATAATCAAATCTCGAACACGTCCAACAGTTACCATAACAGTCTTTGCTAAAATATTTTAACAGAAACGTCGATTTGGTGAGGGTAATAATCAAATCTCGAACACGTCCAACAGTTACCATAACAGTCTTTGCTAAAATATTTTAACAGAAACGTCGATTTGGTGAGGGTAATAATCAAATCTCGAACACGTCCAACAGTTACCATAACAGTCTTTGCTAAAATATTTTAACAGAAACGTCGATTTGGTGAGGGTAATAATCAAATCTCGAACACGTCCAACAGTTACCATAACAGTCTTTGCTAAAATATTTTAACAGAAACGTCGATTTGGTGAGGGTAATAATCAAATCTCGAACACGTCCAACAGTTACCATAACAGTCTTTGCTAAAATATTTTAACAGAAACGTCGATTTGGTGAGGGTAATAATCAAATCTCGAACACGTCCAACAGTTACCATAACAGTCTTTGCTAAAATATTTTAACAGAAACGTCGATTTGGTGAGGGTAATAATCAAATCTCGAACACGTCCAACAGTTACCATAACAGTCTTTGCTAAAATATTTTAACAGAAACGTCGATTTGGTGAGGGTAATAATCAAATCTCGAACACGTCCAACAGTTACCATAACAGTCTTTGCTAAAATATTTTAACAGAAACGTCGATTTGGTAAGGGTAATAATCAAATCTCGAACACATTCAGCAGTTACCATAACAGTGTTTGCTAAAATATTTTAACAGAAACGTCGATTTGGTAAGGGTAATAATCAAATCTCGAACACGTCCAACAGTTACCATAACAGAAACGTCGATTTGGTAAGGGTAATAATCAAATGTCGAACACGTCCAGCAGTTACCATAACAGTGTTTACTAAAATATTTTAACAGAAACGTCCATTTGGTAAGCGTAATAATCAAATCTCGAACACGTCCAGCAGTTACCATAACAGTGTTTACTAAAATATTTTAACAGAAACGTCGATTTGGTAAGGGTAATAATCAAATGTCGAACACGTCCAACAGTTACCATAACAGTGTTTACTAAATTATTTTTACAGAAACGTCGATTTGGTAAGGGTAATAATCAAATGTCGAACACGTCCAGCAATTACCATAACAGTGTTTACTAAAATATTTTAAAAGAAACGTCGATTTGGTAAGCGTAACAATCAAATGTCGAACACGCCTAGCAGCTACCACAACAAAGTTTACTAAATTAGTTTTTAGGAATCGTTAATTTGGTAAGGGTAATAATCAAATGTCGAACACGTCCAGCAGTTGCTATAACAGTGTTTACTAAATTATTTTTTCTTAATCGTTAATTTGGTAAGCGCAGCTTAGTTATTGCAAATTATTCCTAAGTTTAGTGAACATTCTATTTCAAATTTAACTATTGTTCATTTTGTTCAACCGGTTATATTAAACCGTACGTTACACAAAGATATACTCGCGTATGCCACCTAGCGGATGATCATAGAGATATTACCATCGCATGTTGGTTGTTCGTCACCAGCTGGGCAAGGTGAATCGCACATTGTAAGCATCGGTTCGCACGACATAGAGGGGAAGCACTGGAAAGCATGGTATCTACATTTTTCCGAATCTATATAAAAGAGTAGACCAAATTAATAATTTGGACCGGATTCCACATCAGTGGTTCTTTAAAAAAAATTCTAAGCAACCAGGTGGACTCAAAGAAAACAAAAAGTTGGTTTGTATGACTCAATACATGAAGACAATAACTGATTTACCATATAACTATTAATTGCAGTATTGTCACCCCTAACATTTTGATTAACTTGGATCGGCCCTAAAGCGGGGGGGGGGATCGATTTAAAAAGTTGGTTTGTATGACTGAATACATGAAGACAATAACTGATTTCCCATATAACTATTAATTGTAGTATTGTCACCCCTAACATTTTGATTAACTTGGATCGGCCCTAAAGCATTCATGCAGACCAGCGATAACGGCACACTTAATTGTAAATGATAGTACACCAGGCCTATTAAAGCGCCATACCGAATCAGCAGGCCATAACATTTAAAAATTAATCTGCACTTTTATGAAGTACGATATATTTATGACTGCGGCCCCAGCAATCCACTATAACATTGTCATCCTACGATTGTATACAAAGCATTATCGAGCCTTATGTGGTCTGTGTGACGACTGTAGACTAGATTAACATGTAAATTACTGCAAGTTTGTAAATCTCTTCTGGCAAATGTAGCCTTTTGAAATTTACCCGACCTGTATAGGAGGTCGAAACGTCGGAATAAAAATACATTTGCCAGAATACATCTATGAGTTATGCCAGGCAGCAAACGGTTTATAAAAATAACATAAAAATGTTGCTTCCAGGCATAATATCATAATTATTGAGATCTTCTGGCAAAACTCGCGTTCTATTCTCTTTCCTTTGTTTGTCGTGCACTGTAATAGTCGCACCCTGATGAAGACGACCTGTAGAAGACGTCGAAACGTCGGAATAAAATCACATTTGCCAGAGGAGCTCTTTAAACTTGATATTATGCCCGGCAGCAACAGCTTATATATTGCAAATTACTTGTGCAGTCTTGTTCATCGTCCTCGTCATCACAGTCTTGTCGTCGGTTGCATTCCATGTGGGCAGGAATACAAGCTCCAGATTCACATTGAAATTCCTCAGCGGTGCAGTTTTCTGCAACTGTTTGTAGATTCGTGTATTACAGCCAGTGCTATTCTAACTGTTTATTATTATTAGCAAAAGAGCCCTAAGCACTATGTGTTTAAACACATTCGTGTATTACAACCAGTATTATTCCAACTATTTATTATTATTAGCTACTAAAATAATCCCTGAACACTTTCTCCTACCTACTATATGGGGAAAAACAATGGTGTATTACTACTGGGATTAAAACATATGGTGTATTTGCAGCGATGGAAAAATATTTGTGTATTATAACCGGTATTATTCTAACTGTTTATTATTATTAGCTACTAAAATTGCCCTGCGCAACACATGGGGAAACACATTGAAAAAAAAAACTCTTTAAGACCAGTTGTCTATTGTGTTTGTTGTCTTGTCTTTCCTGAGGCTTTCTCCGCATGTCAATCAAACTTTCGGGCCTAAACGGGCTTCTAAAAAACGAATCGGGTTTCGGGTCGGGTTTCAGGCCCTTTTACAACTTTGGTTGAAACGTACTCAATTATTTGATAGTTAATAGCATCAGAACACAAGGTTTCAACTTACTGTCGCAATTTTGCTCGTCATTGGGGGGGGGGTTATTCAATTATTTGATAGTCAATAACATCAGAACACAAGGTTTCAACTTACTGTCGCAATTTTGCTCGTCATTGGGGGGGGGGAATCCGTCGCATCTTGTGAAGTAAGCAAGACAAGTTTCGTCTTCACACTGAAATTTACTGTACGGGCAAACTCTGTCGATCACTGTCAACAAAAATAGTTTCAGGGGGATCTACTGATATAAAAACCCACACCAGGCAAAGTTTACAGGAAATACAAATTAAAAACAAAAGTTATTATACGGGCAGACTCTGTCAATAAAAAATAGTCTAAGGAGCAACCGTCCTGCAATCGTAAGGTTGGTGGTTCTAATCCCAGCTCGACCTCTAAGATGACCCAGTGGTTTATGGCAACCGCCTTGCGATCGTAAGGTTGGTGGTTCTAATCCCAGCTCAGCCTCTAAGATGACCCGGGGGGGGGGGTTCCGTCGCATCTTGTGAAGTAAGGAAGGCAAGTTTCGTCTTCAAACTGAAATTTACTGTACGGGCAAACTCTGTTGATCACTGTCAACAAAAATAGTTTCAGGGGGATCTACTAATATAAAAACCCCCACCAGGCAAAGTTTACAGGAAATACAAATTAAAAACAAAAGTTATTATACGGGCAGACTCTGTCAATAAAAAATAGTCTAAGGAGCAACCGTCCTGCAATCGTAAGGTTGGTGGTTCTAATCCCAGCTCGACCTCTAAGATGACCCAGTGGTTAGGGCAACCGCCTTGCGATCGTAAGGTTGGTGGTTCTAATNATCCCAGCTCGGCGTTAAGGATTAACAAACCTGGTGTAGTACAATTGGCTTCGTCATCGTCAAAGTCACCACAATCGTGAATTCCGTCGCAAACATATTTTTCCGGGAGACAGTAACCGGTTCTGCATTGATACTCGTCAGGTCCGCATTCTCCTGTTAAATCAGATACACAAAGTCGCCCACAAAAAAACTTGGTATAAATTCCTGATTAAACAGTTGTCCACAAGAGGCGTATTATCAATCAAAGCCGGTCTCCCAATCATTCCCATTGGTATGGGCAGAAACTTGACCTGACCCACATACAGAAATAAAAAACTGATCGGGATTTGTCCCTAGGAGTGTGCTGGGTTTGAACCCAGTGCAAAAACAGTTATATAGCAGGGGTCGGCAACCTTTGGGGTGAAGCGTGCCAATTTACTTGTTGTTTCCATGTGTTAATGACCTCGCGTGTCAATGTTTTTATAAATAATTGTGATTCGTGCCAGCAGATATCAATAATAAAGAGAAAGCAGAGTGTTTTGTGCGTGTAACGTAAGGCTGAATTTTATAACAATGGCATGAAAAACTATAACAAGCAGTGTAACAGGTTAAATTGTTACTTCCATACAAACAGGCAAATTGGTTGGGGTCCCATAAAGAACCACCTCGCGTGCCACACTTGGTATATGAAAACTCTAGCGTTCGATAGGATTCCCGCAGTTAAACTTAAAAAATAGGGCTTGCAGTGGGATTCGAACCCACGACAGGAGTATTTTCGGATTCGTAATAGCGCTGGAATGTATTACGAGTTAAAATATGTTTGCGTTGATTGACATGTCAGCCGCTTCATTTGGTGATTAAAGTTTATTACAAAACTAAACGGGTTGCTTTCTCATTCTGTCATTGCACAAACACTTTATGTATACATAGAATCTGATTTGTTTAACGCCATACTTCACAGCCGACCCACATTTACCTAAATTTCGATAGGTGGCGCATGAGCACAAACAATCAATTAAAACAGTCTTAGCTATCTCCAAAAAAATGCTGAACGGATAGGACTTAGGGTTAAGTGTTATCACTCAAAATTTAATCAAATTACCTACAAATTTAGTTGTTAATGTAAAATTTTTAACAACTTACTTTCCAACCCCACCCCTTATTTAGCTGCTGAATAAATAATTCAGGGGGGGGGGGGGGGGGGGGGGGGGGGGGGGGGGGGGGGGGGGGGGGGGGTGCGCCAACTATCGAAAACTAGCTTATTGTGCGGCTAACATGAGCTATGATGTAAGTAGTTCTACCCAGACCTTTTGCTAAATTTCGATAGGTGGCGCAAAGAGAATACATACTTGTTTAAAACAATCTAAGCTATGTGTAAAAAATGCTGACAGTTGGGGCTTGAGGTTAAGCATTATTATTTCGGTTGAGGTACTGAATTATCACTGAAAATTCAATAAACCTAACTTTAAAACTTAGTTTCTAGCGCAACAATTTCAAAAAAATTCTCCCAACCCAAACCCCCGCTTCAGTTGCTCAATTAAAAATTTGGCTCTTTACGCCACCTATCGAAATTCGTGTAATTAGGATATGAGGTATGGTGTTGGCAGCTCTACCAAAGTAGACAGAGGTTTCTCACCGAAGTATTCACCGGCAAAATCTTCATGACAAGAAGAAATGGAACAAGCAAAAAAAATGTCAACACAAGCTTCATCCACATAACAGTGAAACTGGTGGGGAGGGCAGTCATCTGCATCTGTGTGATCAATATACCATACGTTACATGCACGACTTTGCAAGCTTAAAGCGGGTTTCCTAACGAGCTTCGTGCAGTCAACCATAAGCTTGTTAAGTGCACGACTTTGCCAGCTAAAACGAGCTTCATGCAGTCAAACAAGGCGACTTAGCAATTGAGAGACTCACCGAGAATTATTTCACTAGGATCACAATCCGCCTCATCATTCCCACTCGGGCAATCATTTACTCCATCGCATCGATAATATCCTGGAAGACAGGCTCCAGAATCGCACATGAACTCATCAGGGCCGCAGTTACCTAAATTACAAAAATATTTTAATCGGTGTTTTTAAAATTATTCAGCGATTACCATAACAATTGTACTCTAGTCAGCAGTTGGCTATGACTGCCATCGCAAACACCTATGCTCCGTTGCGCTACCTAACGGAAATCAACAAACCTGTGATACAAGTTTCTGTGTTAGTAACTCCTCGGTTTTTAATAGGGATTTCTGCACTTTGCGCCCCAAACGAACATTAGTTGTATGTACGACTGACATGGGTTATGGTGTTAGTAGATTTTCAAGCCATCTAGCTCAGGGCTTCTCAAACTGGGGTCGCGAAATATAATTTTGGGGTCGCGAAACATCATGCGTTATTGGGGGGGGGGCTGTCACAGTTAAACGGTATACGTGCGTAAATTTATTGTTTAAACATCATTCACGTGTATAGGCTATACCTATCAAGGGGTCACAATTTCTTTTTCAAAATGGGGTCGCAGAGCAAGAAAGTTTGGGAAGCCCTGATATTGATGACAGCAATACAAAATCTTACCATCGCAGACTGGTTGTTCGTCGCCAGCTTCGCAAGGGTCCAGGGGGGGGGGGGGGGGGGGGGGGGGGGGGCATTTCATCGATGGAACGCACTGAAATAGGTGATATCTGCAACCCTCGCTATCTAGTAGCAGAGAACATACATTGGTGCAAAGACCAGACCAAAAATGAAGTATAAATTGTCAAAATTGAGGTTTTAAAATCATTTAAGCAAATACTGTAGGGATGGGCCAAAACAGCCAATGTTCGTTTTGGTCAAACTCCCGAGTATTTCACGACAATGCTCGGTGCTCGGCCGAACATACTCAGTCCATTGAGACATCACAAACACTCTCAATCCCACGCTAGTTTTGGAGCTTATATTTTAAGCTTTTCGTAAGCTTTGCTCACAACGATTCCATTCAAAACTGTCCAACCCTAAAACCAATCCACCAGTTTTAGAACGTAATCTATTTTGAATCTTACTTGTACAGCCAGCTTCGTCGTCACCGACATGACATTCCCTTCTTCTGTTACATTGCATATAGGAAGGGATACAAGCCCCTGAATCACATTGGTATTCGTTTGCAGCACAGTTGCCTACAAGAAGGGATAATCCGGTTAATCGCAAATACACTATAGTTTCGTTTTATTGCATAATAAATTTCAAACCTTGTTAACCAGAAATTTAGTTTACAATTTTTCTCCCAAATGTTAGAATTCGTTACAAAGTTTAATTCAATTGGCCAATCAGTTCATATTAAAGCACTCTAGTTTGTAAAAATCAGACAACCTAATGTGTTGTTCCCTACACCAGTGGTTCCCAAACTTTTTCCTTTTAAGGCGCATTTCAGAAAAAAACAAAAACTAGAAGGGTGGCTTAGCACATATTGCACTTGCATATACACTATAACCTATTTTAAAACATAAATATATTTCCTATGCTTATTTTGTATTGGGTCCCATATTAG
>QLIY01002168.1:0-22098 GCA_003260075.1 Phallusia mammillata | reverse complement strand
CAAAACTTTAACATAATTTTAATATCTCATAATCAAACAGAATTTCTAGAGTGATAGTCTGGTAGCACATTATTTAATTGATTAATTAGCAAAATACCCCCCCCCCAAGAAGGTTTTGCTAAAACCCCAAAACGAAAATAACCCGAGACGAGTTATATGACATGTTTTCTCGGTATAATACAAGCCACGAAAGTGTTTAGGTTGTCAAAAAGCCGTTACTATTACAGTTTTTGCAACACAAAATTAAAACGCCAAACAGTACAAATATTTGCTAGAAAACAGTTGTAACCCCCCCCCCGACATGTTTTCTCGGTATAATACAAGCCACGAAAGTGCTTAGGTTGTCGAAAAGCCGTTACTATTACAGTTTTTGCAACATTAAATTAAAACGCCAAACAGTACCCCCCCCCCCCGGTTGAGAACTGAGGTGGTGTTTGGGTAAATTACAAAGTTCTAAAACAACCCCCCCCCCCTATAATACAAGCCACGAAAGTGCTTAGGTTGTCAAAAAGCCGTTACTAATACAGTTTTTGCAACACTAAATTGAAACGCCAAACAGTACAAATATTTGCTAGAAAACAGTTATATATGCCTGACAAAATATCATATATATACCTTACAAAATATCATATATATACCTTACAAAACTTTAAAATATCCCCCCCCCCCTGGAATGTTTTGCGACGAGTTAGCGTTGGATTTCGCTGCACAATAAACAGAAGGTTTTGCTAAAACCTCAAAACGAAAATAACCCGAGACGAGTTCTATGACATGTTTTCTTGGTATAATACAAGCCACGAAAGTGCTTAGGTTGTCAAAAAGCCGTTACTATTACAGTTTTTGCAACACTAAATTAAAACGCCAAACAGTATCCCCCCCCCCCCCCCCCCCCCCCCCCCCCCCCCCCCCCCCCCCCCCCCCCCCCCCCCCCCCCCCCCCCCCCCCCCCCCCCCCCCCCCCCCCTATTTTCATGATGTCCAACTTATTTCAGGTGTTAATATTATGCCAAGTAACCCTTTTTTTGTCGTTAAAATATTTAAAATAAAATCGACTCGCATATGAAAGCACAAGCTAATAATGAAGAATGTCTTGTTTCCTATAAACAACAAACAATGTTTGGTATTTACATGTTAAAAACAGCTTTGCATTCGCTCCGAGACAACAGGTTTACGGCTACTTTTATGGGCAACAGACTGTAAAAAAGTTTGCAGGTTTGAAATATAAGCCCGCAACTTAAGGGATAACCGAATGGATAAACTTCATTAACAATTGAACGGGAAAACACCCGAAATAATCCACAGTTTAAAATAAAAAATCCCCCCCCCCCGAAATATAAGCCCGCAACTTAAGGGATAACCGAATGGATAAACTTCATAAACAATTGAACGGGAAAGCATCCAAAATAATCCACAGTTTAAAATAAAAAAATTAGTGTGTTAACAAGTTACAAAACTTAATATTAAAGTACAAACTTTCGCGTTCGGTTGGCCCCCCCCCCGGTGGTGTTTGGGTAAATTACAAAGTTCTGAAACTAAACAATTATTTTTATGATGTCCAACTTATTTCAGGTGTTAATATTATGCCAAGTAATCTTTTTTTGTAGTTAAAATATTTAAAAATAAATCGACTTGTTTCCTATAAACAACAAACAATGTTTGGTATTTACAGGTTGAAAAACAGCTTTGCATTCGCGCCGAGGCAACGGGTTTACGGCTACTTTGATGGGCAACAGACTGTAAAAAAGTTTGCAGGTTTGGAATATAAGCCCGCAAGTTAAGGGATAACCGAATGGATAAACTTCATTAAAAATTGAACAGGAAAACACCCGAAATAATCCACAGTTTAAAATAAAAAAATCAGTGTGTTAACAAGCTACAAAACTTAATATTAAAGTACAAACTTTCGCGTTTGGTTGGGATTTAAAGTTTTGTTGGCAAAATAGCATGAAAGCAAAACCACGACTGTATAATGTTACGAGGTTAGATTTAAGATCTGCAGGTTAAAAACAGACACATTAATGTGCATAAACCCCCCCCCCTTAAAGTTTTGGTGGCAAAATAGCAAGAAAGTATAACCACGACTGTATAATGTTACGAGTTAAGATTTAAGATCTAAAGGTTAAAAACAGACACATTAATGTGCATAAATTGTTTAGCGTTGATTGGGTTTATTGTTTTTTATGCACTGTGTCTTTAATTAATGCGCAAAACACATCTTACGGCTATGTTGTGACGTTATGAAACTAACATATCTGTGTGGGTATATTTGTTTGTTGTCACAGCTACAACCCCTAAAAGACGTTGATCGTATATTGAAAGAACAAAGAACAACAGCGGATATAAACCAGTTTGAATGAAACAAATCTTTGAACCACCAATATATTAGGCTATTTTAAAACTAACATATTTTTCTCGGTATATATGTTTGTTGTTACAGCTACAACCCCTGATAGGCGTTGATGATATATTTGAAAGAACATAGAGTATTTGAGCTTTTATTGGGCACGGATGTCGAATATAATAAAACACTGTGGCACAAGTAGATTGGACATATTTGTTCAGCTTAATAATAATAGCCAAAAACAATTGCTGTATTGCATTAAATGTCCAGTAAATTGTGACAAACATGTCAAAACGATTTTAACCCCCAAAACAGTTTCGCAAACAAAACTACAAACTGTTATGTCTGAGTATGTGGAGATTACCACGGAAGTATGAAACTAAGGTTTCGCGAAAAAAACCCCCCCCCCCCCCCCCCCCCCCCCCCCCCCCCCCCCCCCCCCCCCCCCCCCCCCCCCCCCCCCCCCCCCCCCCCCCCCCCCCAACAAACGATTGCAGAGTGGAAATTACCAGGCGGAGTAATCCATCTATATGGCGTGACTGAGCTTCAAGGCTTTGGACATATTTTAAACAGAACAGAAACGCACGGGAAACGAACTTCAACACGACATGTCAAACACTTTGGATTACTGCAAATCAGAACAAACTTGGGTGAACTGATATGGTAACCTTTTTGGTAACGGTTTGAACTAACATAATTAAAAACGCAATGCGAGACACCTACTGGCAACAATTATTTTGTAGGAATGTCAGTTGCGTGTCAACAAATGTTTACAATTGAAATGACAAGGGTATTTTAGGTGTTTAACTCATAGACCGCGTATTGCAAAGCAGCAAGGATGCTAGTGAGATGAGATGCATTGGGTCGTGGAAAAAAAGCATCGCCCCCCCCCCCCCCCCCCCCCCCCCCCCCCCCCCCCCCCCCCCCCCCCCCCCCCCCCCCCCCCCCCCCCGATTACAATAAATGTTGTAATATAGCGGCCAATAAAACAAAATGCATATTTTAGCCAGAAACAGACATCATCTTACTAAAGCCTAAGCATTTAAAACACATTGAGAAAAGCCCCCCCCCCCCCCCCCCCCCCCCCACAATATCGGCAAACACAGTATGTTGCAGATAATTGCAATAACTCAAAAGTAGCCTAATAGTCGATTACAATAAATGTTGTAATATAGCGGCCCATAAAACAAAATGCATAATTTAGCCAGAAACAGACATCATCTCACTAAAGGCTAAGCATTTAATACACATTGAGAAAAGAAAAAAAACATATGACGTTATGCCAAGTAAATGTACTGTGTTGAGCTAATGCAAAATGTGTTTTAGCAAAAACAATTGTCGCGTTCACGACAATCTCGGGTACACGATTGTTTTATTAATAACTCCTTTCTTTACCCAGAGGCTGTCAGATTGAGCTTTTTTCCTACAGAGCTCTTGGCACACATCTCTAGAACCAAATAGAATACCACGCAACAAATCATTGCAACGATAGGGCGCAAAAGACAATGTGTGCTTCAGAAAAAGCTTTGACAGTCACAGGCGTATTAACTATTTGAACTGATGTACAATGTAAACAATTTAGTCACAATAACGAATATCCATGTTGTTCATAAAATTAAATACGTCATTACCTAACAATTACCATGTTCAGCAAAATGTTTAAGTTTAAATAACATTGCAAATGAAATAAGAAAAATGGTTGAAACTATATTTCTAAAACTTTAACTATATCAGAAACTATAGAGAACTTTTAAAATTTGATCTCGTTTAGAAAGCGGCGTCTTGCATCACTGAACTGCGCGCTTTTGTGCGTTTTACTACCGAGTTTGTGTCAGTAAGCACCGGATTAAACATATATGTGTTTTAAAACTGGTTCCGATTTACCCTCGACGGTAATTGGAATCAATTTTAATAGTTATGAAAAATATTTCACCACAAAACTTGATAACATGAAATAAATGAAGTCCAGTTTAATAACACAAGCATAGAAGTTTTATGTAACTCATACATGCTGTGTGTAAGCAAACAATGGTTAGCCTATGCTAACAATCTCTAGGCCACCTCTTCATCAATGCTAAAACTACAGTAACTACAACACTATACATGCCGCAAACTAGGTTGATTTTAGGCCTATAATGGTAACAATTTGTTAAATTGCCCACAGCACATATAAGTACAAAAGATAATATTACTTACTTTGATAACTTACTTTGCCCCTTGTCTTATCCACGATTCCTTCACTCAACCAAGTTCGCGCTTCTTTAGTCGACATCAGGCACTTGTAGCCAAATTTATAGCAAACTGTAAACCGCCATTTGTTTCTCGCGTCACGACTGGTTGCTGAGCAGCGCCTTTTTCTCCATCTCGGTTGAGATTTGAAAACACGTTTGCTCCAGGCCTGACACGTTGTTTGCCTAATGGAACAACATTGTTGTGTCACTCATTTGAACAGTAGTACTAACAATATTTTTAACAGACAAAAGTAATTTCAAATTTAGCTGCGGAAAATGCACACTGTTTCGACCTATAAGGTCTCATCAGTGCAGCTGGCGACAAGGGATCTGCCGTAATGGCTTGTGTAGCCATCCATTGGCACTCAAGTTTGTTGGGAGTAACAGTGTAAAAAAGCATCTCTCGCCTATTTTGTGCGATGCCACAACTGGTCTGCTCCACAGAGGAAATTGGAAAGAGGTTTCCAAGTAGTTGCTTGGCCGTGTAATTCAAAAAACATATCATTACTAGAAGGGTGGTTTAGCACATATTGCCGGTGCCTCTGTACTATAACCTATTTTGAAACGGTTATATATTCTACACTTCTTTTGTAATCGGTGTATTCAACAAATTTTTCATCTTGAATGAAATTCAGACATAGTTTAATAAGTTAATGCCTTTTCAGAGGCTAAGGGGGTAACTGATGGGACTGCAGGGCGAAACGTGAAAATTGACACATGTAGGGTAAATATAGTAGGGGCCTAGTAGAGTAAATGATGGCTACGGGGTAAAACACAACCATCGGCACCGAAAAATAGAAAAATGACGAAGTTGTCCTGATTTCATTCAACTCGGCCAACGTTAACAATTGCACCCATTTTAGAGGTTAATGTGGTAAAGATTGGGACTTACAAAGTAAAACACATCAATGGACAATGTATTCTATAAACCATCCTAATTTCATTCAATTCGTACTCTTTCAAATCAATCAAAGATTTGTGGCCAAAAGTGCTGGGACAAACTTCAGGGCAGAAAAAAGAAAAACAAAAAACTGAGTAAAATCAGGATACGGAAGGGACCCATATTTACTATTCTATTATCTACTTAATCGACTTATGCATTCAAACTTAGAAATTACCACGTTAATAATCGGTTTTGTTAATTTGAAACTATTTTCCTATTTGCCAGTTGTCTGTTGATGTCTTACCACTAAAAAAAATGTATTTAAACATTTTGACTCATGTATTCGTTTTCGTTACCAGCCTTTCAAATACTAATATCGACTATTCTAAATGAATTCCTGCATTTAAAAATAAATAAATGTAGGCACATAAGTACAGCACGACGGCGGCAAAGCCGGTATCCGAAACTATTTTAATAAAAAACACGATGTGCACCATGTATTGCACTAAACCTGGATAATTTTAACTTACCAATCGCTACTTAATGTTGACTCTTTTGACGCAAATAATTAATACAACAGCTCACCACTCTTCTTCTTGATCAATACAGAGAAACTGGAGCATGGAGAAGTAGAAGGGCAGATCAGGTCTTGCTGTAGCACTGGGTAGTCCGATGTATGGCCTGTCAAGAAATTCATGATTTAAATATTTATTAGAGCATGGACAGAGAAGTAGAAGGGCGAATAAATTTAGCGGAATGAAGTGTTTTGTTCCTGTTTCGCCGGTGACACATGCAGTTCGAAGTGCTTTGCTCTCTGTCTAGGTCTCATCTTCAAGTCATATGCCATAAGGTGTCACACTAGAGCAAATATTATCCGTAAATGCCTTCTGCAAAACGAAAATAGTTTTATTGACAGTAAATATAAATTAAATGGATAAAATAAACCAGGCGCAATGTCAATTACTCCAATATCACAAAAATAGATGACAGGACAACCTTATATTTGAAAACCTCTTGTCACATATAAAATCATGGCCAAAAAGATCCCCTTATTCGACAATGGCTCATAACCATGTTAGGTTAACAGCTAACTACAAAAGCCAAGAGTATGATACAACCGTTAAGCAATTTGAATGAAATAAAAAATAGATTTCCAAAAGGGCACAATTTGTCTATACTATAGTGCAACGCTACATGTGGCTCATATCCCAGTCGTCTGCCGCAAGGTGTCACACCAGAGCATACATCACCTGTAAAGTTCTCGACATCTAGATCTCGACATCGAGACAACAAGCGCCGAGATTGTGGTCTGCACAAAGCGAAAACTTTTGTCAACTCTTAGCAGTTCACTAAGGTGGGCGCTGGCGGCCTATATGTACGTTGTGGAAATAGCGGGAGCTCTGGAGAATAAATGTGCAAATGAAACATAGTAGAGTGAAAGATAATCTCACTAAATCAGGCGTACTGTGATTTATATGTGCTGAGGTTTTTTTTTAAGGTTTGGTTTGGGTGACCGCTAAGTAGTTTCAAGAGACCGCAAGTGTTTCATTTAAATACCAAAAACTATAGTTGTAGTTGCAAGGCCAAATTTTGGGAAACCGCTGGAGAACACTGTATGTGCTGATCCTAGTACGAAACTTATTTTCATTAAGTTCAAAAACGTAAGAACTGTTAGAGAAAGTACCAATATGCTGTACAAGCAACTGTTTTTATTTCACTTATAAGTTCCGGTTCGAGTACTTACTTCTGACACAGCGTAGTTACATGTGAGTTCGTTGTTCCCGACTTGTGTCTCATCTCGAAGAGCAACCAAAAGGTCGTTAACAGTATGCCACCAGGTGTCCTACCTGAGCAACCAGCACTGAAATAGCGGTCTACACAAGTAAAATGTTGTAAGCAAATTAATGTGCAATCTTTAAATCTGATAGTTAAGATGGAAATAATAATCATAATGTAATAATGTATAACATCAGGTGTTCACAAAAATATTACTTTGAAACGTACAATACAAGCGATCTATCAATTGTGAATGGAAAAGTATCAAGAGGAAAATACCACCACTGAAAAGTTTTACAAATGGTTAGGTCTGCAGCTTAAGTGATGGAAGGGCATATTTCCAAACCTTTAAAGCTGGAGTTTGCGGAAGCTTAGATCGGCAACAGACCGTAAAAATGCTGAGGGGAAAAGTGCAAAGCGGAATATAACTAATCCTGGAATGTTTTGCGACGGGTTGGCGTTGGATTTCACCGCGCATTAAAAAGTGGGTGTTGCCAAAACCCCAAAACGCAAATAAACGCAGACCACTTCTATGACATTTTTTATCGGTATATTACAAGCGACGAAACTGCTTTGGGGGGGGGGGATCAAGAGGAAAATACCACCACTGAAAAGTTTTACAAATGGTTAGGTCTGCAGCTTAAGTGATGGAAGGGCATATTTCCAAACCTTTAAAGCTGGAGTTTGCGGAAGCTTAGATCGGCAACAGACCGTAAAAATGCTGAGGGGAAAAGTGCAAAGCGGAATATATCTAATCCTAGAATGTTTTGCGACGGGTTAGCGTTGGATTTCACCGCGCATTAAAAAGAGGGTTTGCCAAAATCCCAAAAACGCAAACAAACGCAGTCCAGTTCTATGACATTTTTTATCGGTATATTACAAGCGACGAAACTGCTTTGGTCGGCAAAAAGCCGTTACTGTTATAAAGTGGAAAATGTCCTGAGCAATATAAACAGCAAACTCGTTTTGTATTCCAAGAAGTGATAATACCAAACACCTTGTATTACTGCAAAACAAACCAATATTGGTTAAAGTTATGAGGATACAGTTCAACAAGAAATGAATAACAAACTTAATTTATGTTTTAGAAATAACAACTGACAAGCTAAAGTAAGAGTCACTGTTAACTGAAAACTTTGGCAAGATCGCCGATAACACAGTCATAATGTTCCATAAAAATATCCAGCTGGATTAAATTTGTTACAGTTTTTGAGCAACTCTAAATTAAAACTTTGAAGGGAAAAAATAATTTGCAAAAAATAGCTAGAAAACAGTTAACATTTTCGCAGTTCCTTCCAAATTCCAGTTATCATTATGCGTAAAAAATATGTTAAGCAAGTATCTCTAAGGTGTTGCATACTACCACTTCGATTAAGGCTGCAAAATAAAAACGAGTTCTGCTGTCAGCAAAATTTTGAGACAAACATATAACACATAAAATTTTAACGTAAATTAAAACCTGATACGATGTCTGCAATGTTTATTAGATAAACAAATGAAAGTTTAATCCGTATTTGCGTTGTGCATAACACATGCTTTACAAAACTTAAATATAATTTTATTTTCTCATAATCCAACAGAATTTCTGAAATGATAGTCTGGTAGCGTATCATTAAATTGATTAAATTAGCAAAATCAGCACCAATGTTGCAGTTTTAGTGCCAGCAAAGAAAAAAAAAACTATGGTTACACTTTATTAACATCCTATCAAGGAACAAAACTTGAATGAAAGTTTCGGTTGGGGGCAGAGTTTGGGTTTAGGGTAAATCTCATATTAAACAATTATTTTTAAGATATCGAACTTATTTCGGATGTTAATATTATGCCAAGCAACCCGTTTTTCATCGTTAAAATATTTTAGTAAGTATTTCAATTCAGAACTAATGAAGATTTTCACTTGGTTGACTGTGTAGTGGACATTGACAAACAGAGAGACACAAAACAAATACACCTTCGACTCGCAATAGGAAGCACAAGCTAATCGCGAGGAATATCTGGATTCTTATAGGAAGCGAAATTGGTTTTCACAGGTTGAAAACAGCTTTGTATTCGCTCCGAGATATACGGTATAACGGCTAATTTGATGGGCAACAGACTGTGAAAATGTTTGAGTGAAAACTAACGAGCATAATTTAACACACTCCGCATTGTATTGCAGGTTTAAAATGTAAGCCTGCAACCTATATAGGGATAATCGAATGGATAAACTTTATAAACAAATACACCCGAAATATTCTACAGTACAAAATGAAAATAAAATGCACCTACAAGTAAAAAAATACTTGGGTACGACACGTGTGAAAATTTGGCCTTTGAGCGATATATACGGAAAAACGTTTAACAGGTAAAAGCGCAATAAAAGTAAACCATTTTATCAATATTTTGCAACTACAATAAATTAATATTACTGAACAAGTTACAAAACTTTCGGGCTCGGTTAGGCGGTAACCTTCAAAGTGACAAATTAGCATCAAACTATAACCACGACTGTATTACGTTGTAGGTTTACATCTAAAATCTGCAGATTTAAAACTAACAGAAAATTCAAATATTCTAAATGCGTACAAAGTATTTAGCGTTGATTGGGTTGATTGTTTCCATACACTGTTACTTTTTTTAATGCGCTAATTACATCTCACGGTAATGTTGTGAGGTTTTGAAACTAACATATCTTTGTGGGTATATTTGTTTGTTGTTGTACATCCCCTGATAGGCGTTAATGATGTTTTGAAAATGTGTAAAAAAGTTTTTATACGGTAAGGATGTCGAATGTAACAAAACACTGTGGCACAAATAGATTGGACACATTTGTTCAGATACAACAATACAACGAAACAATTGCTGTGTTGCATTAAAAACATATCCTATTTACAAGATTTATCGCAACCAAAAAGCGAACTGATTAATAGTTTTACAATTTTACTTTTTCGCAATTAGCTGTCAAGTAAACTGTGACAAACACGTCAAAACGATTCTTACCCAAACTCAAGTGATAACTCCCAAACAGTTTCGCAAACAAAACTACAAACTGTTCTCTGAAGAATATGGAGATTACCACATATAACGAAACTAAGGTTTCGCAACTGAAATAGGGGGGGGGGGGGGGGGGGGGGGGGGGGGGGGGGGGGACTTTCGCTTTAGTAGACTGGGTGGTCCAGCCGCTTTTTTCAGCAACAAACAGTAATAGTTGATGGATGGAAAATTACAAAGCGGAATAAACCAACTATGCATTATCATTATGTATATTGGCTGTAGGTACATAAGGCAAATAGCACATTTGTGGTCAAGTTCGTCACTTCGGTTGAGCAATTGAAAAAAAATGAAAAAGATGACTGACGTCTGCCAACACCTTTGGCAGATTAGATTTAGACACAAGTAACGAAACTACGGTTTCGCAACTAAAATATAGAAAAGATCGTCGCGTTAGTAGACTGGATTTTTCAGCCTAACCCCTTTGTTCGGCAACAAACTGTAATAGTTGAGTGGAAAATTACCCGGAATAAAGTACACTGTAACAACACAGAAACACGACAAAGGGTTTGTTGAAGTGATAACACCCCAAACAGTCCGCAAACAAAACTACAAACTATTCTCTGAAGTTTGTGAAGATTACCACATTTAACAAGAATAAGATGTCGCAACGCAAATAGAGAACAGATTTTCGCGTTGGTAGAGGGGATGTTCTAGCGGAATCTAGCCGCTTAGCTGCACAATGGAAAATTACTAAGCGGAATAATCCATCAACGTGGCGTGGCCGATCTCTAGAGCTTTGGACACATTTTAAACAGAACAAAACGCACGATAAACAACCTTTGATAGAA
The DNA here is from genome assembly GCA_003260075.1 of Phallusia mammillata. Taxonomy (NCBI): domain Eukaryota; kingdom Metazoa; phylum Chordata; class Ascidiacea; order Phlebobranchia; family Ascidiidae; genus Phallusia; species Phallusia mammillata. The sequence continues at coordinate 11,047 of QLIY01002168.1, read as the reverse complement.
AGAAATCGATTATCAACAAAACATGTCAAACATCTTGGATTACTGCAAACCAGAATAGATTTGGGGAAGTCATTTGGTACAGGTATAACCTAACATAATCGAAAATGCAATGAGAGACACCTACTGGCAACAGTTATTCTGTGGGAATGTCAGTTACGTGTCAACAAATGTTTACATGTGAAATGACAATGGTATTTTAGGTGTTTAACTAATATATTGCAAAGCAACAAAAATGCTAGTGAGATGAGATGCATTGCGATTGCGACGCGGCAAAGCATCAGATTTTTTTATAATTCCGATCAATTTGCAAATCCTGTTTTTTTTCAGCAAACAACCATGATACAAATGTTAAAGTTGGCTATAATTGAAAACATAGTATCTTGCAGATAGTTACAATAACTCAAATTTAGCCCAATAGTCCATTACAATATTCCAGCCTATTAAAACGTTGTATTACAGCGGGCAACAAAACAAAAAGCGTAATTAAGCCGGAAACAGACATCATCTTACTAAAGTCCAAGCATAAAAAGGACCTTGAGAAAAGAAATATGACGTTATGCCAAGTAAATGTACTGTGTTGAGCTAATGCAAAAGGTGTTTTGTCAAAAACAACAGTTGCGTTCACGACAATCTCAGGCACATGACTGTTTTATAAAAAAGCGGCTCTCAGATTTACTTTTTTTCTCAACCGGGGGGGGGGATACAGAGCGCCTGGCACAACCCAAATAGAATGCCTACGTCAAAACGTCATGACGTAAAAATTACCATGTTTAGCAAAATGTTTACGTCTAAATAACAATGCAAATGGAAAAGAAATTTCAAATCACACATGTAAATAAATCACCAAAATTGCACAGAAATGGGATTGAACACAAATAACAAATAAGGACAGTAAACAAAAATTCCCAAATAAATACCTTACAGTCGTTGTGTGTTAAAACTGGTTCTGCTTTACCCTTGGTCGTAATTGGAATCAATTTGAACAGTTATGAAAAATATTCCAGCACAAAACTTGTCGATATAAAATAAATAAAGCCCAGTTTACTAACACAAACATTGATATAAAGTTTTGTGCACCTCGTATTATAATCTGTTGTTAAGCTAATAATGTTCAGCCTCTGCTTAAAATCTGTGACGACTTCTGCAGCAATGTTAAAACTACAATAACTACAAAACCATACATGCGGCAAACTTGGCTGCTGAACCAGCCTTCTATGCACAGTTGCACAGTTTGCAAACTACCCACAGCACACATAACTACAAAACTGGGAATCAAACAAACTTCAACAGCACACGAGATCCTAAAGTTAAACAAAAACTTACTTTTCATCTTGTCTTCTCCACGATTCCTTCACCCAACCAAGTTCTTGCTTCTTCAGTCCACTTTAAGCACCTGCAGCCGAACTCAAACTGCAAACCGCCGTTTTATTTCTTGCGTCACGACTGGTTGCTGAACAACGCCTTTTTCTTCAACTCGGTGGAGATTTGAAAACACTTTTGCCCCAAGGCCTGACACGTTGATTGCTTACTGTAAAATACCTTATAAAACAACAAAAATTTTCTGTCAATCATGGAAAGAGCAGTAATAACATTTTTAAAGCCGACAGGAGTAATTTTTTTTTTTCGGGGGGATTAATACTTTATTATGCTAAGATGAACATAAATTCATAACTGGGATCAGCCCTGAAGCGTCTATGCAGACCAGCGATCACGGCACACTCATATATAAATCACAGTACGCCAGGCCCATTGAAGGCGCTATACCGAATCAGCCGGTCACCAAGCATTCACCACCATATGGCAAGGCGTAGGCTAGAAAAATCTAGCCTGCGGTGGGATTCGAACCCACGACAGGAGTCTTTCCGGGACTCGCGCTCTACCAACTGAGCTACACAGGCCCAGTGGAGAATCCGCCGAAAGTCGAATCATACTTTATTATGCATTACGTTAAATTCGATGTATTTTAAGAATGGCCACCTCCTAATAAACACATCATTGTGGGAATATATTTGCAACATTAGAGTACAAACGTACTAGCAGGTACAGTTGCAGGATGTTTCGTTCCCACTTTCTTGTTGTTTAAATTCAAGGAGTTTGCTTTAGGTCGAGGTAAACATTGTAACCGACTGCTCCACGTTAAACCAGCAACTGAATGTGCTATTGGTGACTTGTTGGTCTGTGTAAAATACAATGGACAAAGTTCTATTGTAACAATGATGTATTATTATTATTTTGTAATGCGTAGATAAATAAGTCTTACAATAAGCAATGTGTATGGCAAAAAATCAAAAGCTAGTTAAAAAGGCAGTGTAAAAATTGTGTTTCAAAGTAAAAATCAGGATGAGTGCGAAATACTCGTCGCAGTTAGACACAATAAATTGATGCGACTTATGGACTTTTGAATCAATATGGGTTGGTACCAGTGGTAATGTTTATTAAAACCTCGCAAAACTTCTTGTCTTTAAATCTTCAGTTGAGTAAGTTTTAAGCTTTCAAACACGGGCACAGCAAAGGTTGGTCAAACGTTTCAAAATCTTACGGTTGGAAAAAATAGTAATTGTACGGCAATATGGCTCAATAAACAATATGTGATTCTAAACTCACACAAGCACCAGAAAACCTGTAAAACCGGAAGGCAAACGTTCAAGTAGCGCCACCGTGCGTTTGTCGTTATTACCTTATAAATCGGTTTGAAACTTTTTTCTATCCTCATTGTGTTATATTCTGTACTTAGCCTTTAAGTTGTGCAATGTTTAACAATTAGCAAAAATCGTAATAGTGTTTTTCAGGGTTAGTTAATGAAAAATGATAAACTTCCAAATATATATAGGAGCCACTTATTATTTCCTATCTGTGATAAATTTGAGGTAATTTTATTTAACCACAAAAATATATACTTTTGTGCAAGGTAANTAGTTAATGAAAAATGATAAACTTCCAAATATATATAGGAGCCACTTATTATTTCCTATCTGTGATAAATTTGAGGTAATTTTATTTAACCACAAAAATATATACTTTTGTGCAAGGTAAAAGTTTTGCAATAATAAAACTTCACAAATGTATTTGTTGTTTATAAACATTAGGTGTCAACGGTCAATATTATACTTCGTTTGATTGTTTGTTTCATTTGGGTGGTGAAGAATAACAACGTACTGGGGGGGGGGGGGGGGGGGGGGGGGGGGGGAATGACGCTCCTTGAGAAATTTGTGCTCTTGTCATGTGGTTTTTCCTGCCCGATTATAACAGTTAGAATACGTTTAGAATACGTCTCCTTTCCTAAAGGTTTGAATATTAATAAATTGTTGCACTATGACAATAACACCACAAATTTGCAGATGCAGGGGGGGGGGGGGGGGGGGGGGGGGGGGGGGGGGGGGGGGGGGGGGGGGGGGGGGGGGGGGGGGGGGGGGGGGGGGGGGGGGGGTCCATTCGTTTCCACCTTAAGAGGATATAAATTACTAATGAAATATATAAAAAAGCCACCTTTCCAGTTGTGTTCATGTTATGGTGGGAAAATTTCAGTATATTCCTACACACAACAACCAGCATTTCATCTCCAGAAAATCAACAAAAGTCAGCTACTAAAACCGGTTTTGCATTTCTCATTGTTCTAAAAACACCTTCAGGATCTTTTGCAGACGTCATTTTTTGCAAGACTTGAACCCGAACTGGAATATTTGGCAGTTTGGCTAAATGAATTCGGTCCATTCATTTGTGACGTCACGCAAAGTCGTGTGCCACGCTTTTAAGATGCCCATGAGTTTTGTTGTGAGCAAAACCACCTTACTGCAACTATTGTATTTTGTCAGGAGCGACTAAAATATAATGCTTAAAAAAAGATGTGACCTAACTTACTAGTGATGGCAGCATTTGAGCGTGTAACCTGTAATACAGGTAACGGACTCTTCGTAAAAATTGCTGAATAAATTCGACCAGTGAAACCTCAAAACATCAATACATTTAAACTGTAAACCGCTGAATTTTAAACCGATTTGTAATGGTCCAGTCTTACCATGTTTTTGTATGTTTGGGTCCAATAGTACAAATGCCCATTTAAAACGGTAGCCGATCTCTTAAAATGCTGACGATTAGGGTAAGGTATAAAACTACTTGCAAGTTGACCCGCATTTATTGGCCTCTGCACATTCGAAAAACGTGCGCACAATTACGCTTGCATACTTCTGCGCACACTATCTCATATATAAACAGGGGTAACAACTTAATGTTTACATTTAAATTACGTTGTACAGATAAAGACTACAAGCGCGGCATCCCTTGCTAAATAGGTAAGCAGCGACGCAGGAAACATTTGATAACAGAAGAAAATGGTTACAGAATAAAGGAAGCACTTCAACACAATATGCACAGATATACAATGCAAAAAGGCTGCAAAAACATGAAAACATGAGAATATACATTATATATGGGCGACATAATTTGCTTAAAACAATTTAAGAAACTTAAAGGAAGAGACGCCACTAGATGGTGTGCGAGATATGTGACAAATTTAGACTTATTATGTCGAAAACGACGACTAAGGAAAGTTGAAACTTTTTTTTATTAAAGTGTCACATAGTTTGGTTTCGATTGAAAAGTTAGAAACAAGTTTCATGGTTTTGGTCTCAGACAAGTAAGTTGGGTTTAAACTTTTACCTCAACACAATATTTAACATTTCCAATAAACTTTTAAACGAAACAACGAAAACATATTGTTACGCGGAAATCAGAGGGACAAACCCTAGTGACGTCACTAAACAACAGCATGGCGAACGACAGCAAAAGTTAAAATAAAAACACAATCGGCTACAACATTAAACGACACTGGATTTTGCAGAACACAAATCATGAGGTTGTCACTCACTAAAATAACAACTTATGTTTTATCACCAGTTACGTTGATGTACATCTAAAAGGCTACTTTAGGTCATATACGCAACAAAAACATCTCAAAGTTTTTAAGTCCAATTAGTTCTTACAACACAACAATAGAAACATTATTTCCAGGTTAAATCTGTCGGATTTCTTATACTTAGTTTCATAAATTTATAATCACAATAAGTGGTCAGCACAGTTGCCGAACTGTATGCCAGGATATTCAACCGAAGTGAATTTGATACTGAATTTGCGACGTCAAAAAACTTACGTCACGATATCAAAACAACAAACTGCCGAAGCACAAAATTCGTCACAATGAGAAACTAACCAACACCCATGTTGCCAACTTTAAAATAACTTTAACAGCAAAAAAGCAACTGCCAAAAACATCACTAATATAATGCAATAAAAGGCGACGTAAAAGTACGATGGTAGATTAAATGGTAGAAAAGCAAAACAAAACAACACTAACAGTTATGTATAAAGATGACGACATAGTTTGCAAAAAGGTGGTTTACATTCATGTATTGGCTTTTTATAAAAAATACTTTGTTTGTGAACCTCTTCATTACTTGTTGCAGTTTGATTAAATGCAGTGCACGTTTTGCGTCAGTTTATGCATAAAATCGGTTTGTCACAAAACGTCAGTTTATTTTAGGAGTTTTGCGTTGATGCAAAATACCTTGCACACACTCATGTTCGGTGCCTATGCTTGTCAGTGTTAAGCGCAAATAACAACATGACACTTAATGCATGAAATCGGTTTGACAAAAAACGTCAGCTGATTTTGGGATTTTTGCGTTGATGCAAAATACCTTGCACACACTCATGTTCGGCGCCTATGCTTGTCAGTGTTAAGCGCAAATAATAATGTTTGAAACAAACATGACAGTTGATAATCGTCAGGAAAAGATACTGACCCAGACAGTGGACAATAATGACTTATTCCATCGGACGTTCAGGCAATGACCAATGCCATCATTAGGGATGAAATCATGTCACATTGAACCACTGTCTGGTCAAGCATCTACTTGTAAGGATTGTTGCAAATATTAAGTTTGTTTAGGATTGTTGTGGAAACAAGGTTCAGATTTTACTTCAGATTTGAAACTCAACTTCTCCTCGTAACTTTGATCTGATGAGATTCTTCCCTGCTTCTGTGAAGTAATTGGGCCAAGCCTTCAACACACTGATGTTGTGGACCGATCCTGACAATGACTCAGCACTTTCATCTGTCAGCCAGTTTTCAGATAGATCAAGAAGTTCCATCTAAAAAAGAATTAGGTAAACGAAAGTGACAAGAGTTAATTGCAAATCAAGTATGTGTAATAAATAAAACAATATGACGTCATACTACAAATTGTTTTCACACGGAAAGCGTATGTCACATGATGTGAGGTGTGAAAATATATCTAAGGAAAATTTAGACAAAATAATTAACGCTATAAGATAAAATTAACAAACAAAGAACTACTGATGTGTATATTTGCTCGGGTTGTCTGTGATCACATGAAAATCACCAAATAGCAATTAGCCTTAATAAGACCCGTTGACTCATTACTTTTTTTTTAAATTGTCTTTTAAAATGCATAAAATTGGTGTCAGTAACTAATAAAATCACACCACTATATTATATCAACAATCACAAAGTAAGTTAACTAAGTGCGCCACAAAAGCTAATCCCTTTGTATTTTAGTGGTGCAATGGAATTTGGGTTTGTTGCTGTAGCGCAGAGGTGCACAAACTGCGGCCGCGGAGACGTATTTATGCGGCTGTAAACACGTGTGTTAAAATATATACTGGCGGTTGTAAATTAATTAAAACTTGTTTGCTGGACATTTAGCCCGAGAAAACTGGTGTAAATGGATTTTGTGTGCATGAATGGATATTACCAACCTATAGTATACTGGGTACAGCCATGCCAATCCGATTTTTGTACGCTTATTATACGCAAGCAATTGAATAATCAGACAACAAACAACGTTACAATACAGATGGTGACGTCATAAACAATTATGACTGATATCCAAATTGTTCAGCTTTCATTTAAAAATAAAGTAGAAAATCAACTTTCAGCAACCAGTAGATAAGATTGTCCGCTAAGCATGAGACGATACAGGACTTTTTCTGGGGTTTTAATCTTTTTCCTTCATTTTCGAAACAAACATCGGGGGGGGGGCTCTTCCCTGCTTCTGTGAAGCGGTTGGACCCAACATCCAAAACATTGAGGTTGTGGACGCATCCTGCCAATGAATCAGCACTTTCATCTGTAAGCTCGTTGTTAGATAGATTAAGAAATTCCATCTAAAACAAGATTCAAGTAGAATGAGATAATTGCAAATCAAATATGTTGTAATAACTGAAACAGTATGACGTCATACTACAAATTGAATTTTTTGACACTAAAAACGAATGTCACGTGATGTGAAGTGTTAAAAATATATCTGAGAAAAACTTATTCACGCTATAAGATAAAATTAACAAACAAACAAACAACTACTCATGTGTAGATTGGGGGGGGGGGGGGGGGGGGGGGGGGGGGGGGGGGGGGGGGGGGGGGGGGGGGGGGGGGGGGGGGGGGGGGGGGGGGGGGTACCCGTTGACTCATAAAGTACCATTTTCCCAATTTTCTGTTTCAATGCATAAAATGGGTGACAGTAACTAATAAAATCACAGCACTTGATTATATCAACAATCACAAAGTAAGTTAACTAAGTGCGCATTTTTTGGTCTCATAACTTTTTAGTTTTGCATAACTTGTAAAAAGTCACAACATTTTTGAGTAACTTTTTGTTAAACAAAACTCCTTGCATTAAGTAATACCGACAAACAATTACGCGTCAGGTGCGTCAAGATGTTATGACTGAATGACTTGTTGAACAAAGGCGCGCCACAAAAACTATTCCGTCTATATTTTAGTGGTGCAATGTAATTTGGGTTTGTTGCTGTAGCGCAGAGGTGCACAATCTGCGGCCGCGGGGGGGGGGGAATCACGAAGTAAGTTAACTAAGTGCAGTTTGTGGTTCCATAACTTTGTATTTTTATATAACCTAAAGTCACAAGACTTATAGTCATTTTTTGTTCAACAAAACTCCTTGCATTAAGTAATACCGACAAACAATTACGCTTCAGGTGTGAAAGGTCAAGATGTTATGACTGAATGACTTGTTGAACAAAGGCGCGCCACGAAAGCTAATCCCTTTATCTTTTAGTGGTGCAATGGAATTTGGGTTTGTTGCTGTAGCGCAGAGGTGCACAATCTGCGGCCGCGGAGACCAATTTATGCGGCCGCAAACACGTGTATTAAAATATATACTGGCGGTTGTAAATTAGTTAAAACTTGTTTGCTGGACATTTGGCCTCAGAAAACTGGTCTAAATGGATTTTGTGTGCATGAATGGATATTACCACCTAGTATACTGGTTACAGCCATGCCAATCCAATTTTTGTACTCTTATTATGCGCAACCAATTGAATAATCAGACAACAAACAACGTCACAATACAGATGGTGACGTCATAAACAATAATGACTGATATCCAAATAGTTCAGCTTTCATTTAGAAATAAAGTAGAAAATCAACTTTCAGCAACCAGTAGATAAGATATTCCGCTAAGCATGAGACGATACAGGTCTTTTTCTGGGGTTTTAATCTTTTTCCTTCATTTTCGAAACAAACATCGGGGGGGGGGGGGGGGGGGGGGGGGGGGGGGGGGGGGGGGGGGGGGGGTTTGCCATACAAAGGCGCCATGGACATTAATCCTAATATCTGATTTGATACAAACATTACTGCAATAAAGAAACAGAAGTAAACGGTGTGTGACATGTTGTTGATTGTGTGTGGACATTGCTAATCACGACCGTTAGAAAATTTGAGGCACATTTTGCGCTGTTTTGTGAGAGTATCTGGTTTTGAGAAAGTAATTTTATTTACGCCATGCTACAATAAAGGGAAAGGAAGCACCTCTTTCGACGTGCGTCGCAGTAACGTCAATCAGCTATGGAAGTGGAAATTTGTACTTCTGTTGAGAACGTGTTTTGCATCCAGATTTTCGCATAATTCACTTAATCGCACAAGTGTAGCGACCTCACTACCGTGTTCGCTCATGCGCATGGAAGCGTGCTATTTGCCGTTTTCTTTTAATCGCCATTGCCTTGCATGAAGGCCGGTTTCGCGTTGCTCTATCTTTTAACATGTTTCTTACAAGAAAGCTTTGTGTAATGATTATGTGATAAAGTGGATTTATCTGAACAGCATATGCCATAGCGACCATGGATTCAAGATACATGTGCTGTTTATATTTCCAATTATGTAGAAAAAATGATTAAATTTCTTCTACTCAAATCAATATCAGTCAATCAACAGAACATTTCCTTTTCAGTTTCACATCTACACAACAGATATAACCAGGTCGTATTCGCAGGGTAAATAAAGTTACATTTAAACGTTTCTTCTTGTGGCGTCACATGCTAAGTCAGGTCCGCGGATAGTTTGGTTTCAGGCCAGATGCTTTGATACATTTTCCCGTGTTTCCCAGGCATTGTAAACTAATTTAGGCGTTTTAATTCCTAAATATTTGTAGTTTTTTGAAGGCCGGTCCGCGATAAAATCCCAGTATCAAAAACGGTCCGCAGTGCAAAAAAGTTTGCCGACCCCTGTGCTAAGTCACATACAATTACGGAATTTAGATCACCAACNTCATTACAAGACGCCGGTTGTCACAAGAAAAATATACCTGGAAAGAATATTTGCTTTTCAGTAATAATGGGTTTATTTATTTCCAAACGATTTAAAGCGGCGCATTTGCGTAGCAATGGTTTTATGCACGTTTCTGAATGAACATTTTTATATCATTGCGTGCAAACACTTCATTTCATCCAAAAATGTAAGTCATATAAGTGTTGAAGAGGTTATGAAACTAACAAAAATTTGTTACGGACTGACAAGTGTGACAAGATGGCAGATATACAAGTTGGTTATGTGAATGAATTTTAATAAGTGTTCGTGTATTGCCACCAAGACACAGAGATATTGACAACACGATTCTATATCTGCAACAGACATATAATCGGCAACCGATACACATGGCGATTCTACATATTCCCTAAAGTTGCATTAATACTTTGGTCCGTTATGACACTTGCAATAATCGCATACGAATATTGTTATTTTGTTTTTGTATTGTGCACCAAGACTGTTTTCAGTTTTACTTTATTAAGTTGTGCTTTGACTTTCAACAGTTTTGTTTGGTCTGGGTATTTGCGCACTTTATATCTTTTAATGCATTTGTTCTTGCTCTTTGTGTATATGAACACTTTTATTTGGACAATTTCACATTTCCCTTTATTTTCCACGCCTTCTTTGTATATATTTACCCTTATATTTATATGATAAATACAGCTATGTTTACTTCTCAGCCTGCAACGACACCATTATATACCGAAACATGTAACCATAAATTTCAGCCAGCCTAACGCACAAGTAAAGTTTTTACCCGACATGCGTGCTTGGTAATGATTGGATATTAGTCATGTGACGTTTTATTGAATTTCCTTTTATAAATGGATGTAAAGGTGGTGATATAGAGTGTCGCAGTTGTGCTGTTTATAAACGTTGAAGTTACGCAGTTTTGCCGTGATTTTAATTGTTTATATTTGTGTAAGGTTCTTTACAGTTGAAACCCTGTTTGGTGTGACCATCTCACCGCTGTGTTGGTGCCAACGGTAGCCGCATTCGAATGGAAGAGCTAATAAATGTTTATTTTAGCGTTGCTGGTTTCAAAACCTCTGCTTCTGTTTATGTGTCTTCGGATGTCGTCGAGAAGTGCATATTTTAACACTGTGTGGTTAAATACAACTTGATGACTCGGTCCGGAAATGATGGAACAGTGCCCTTGTTACCTAAACCATGGATTTTCCTGATTCCTCAGTACTTATCGAGAGAAACATGGAAGCGGGTTTAACGATATTGCAGTAAGTTGCAAACAAACAGTGTTTGGAAACACCAAATGCTGGTTAGCAAACTTTTTCCAGATGTCAATGCAAAAACAAGAAAAGGACGCAATCTAACAAGTACTTGCAAAACACTGTGCTTCGTTTGCAGTTGCGTCAGATTAGGCCGTTTTTAACTCCACTTAATATAGATACTGGACAATCGGCTACTATTCTA
>QLIY01002166.1:0-22128 GCA_003260075.1 Phallusia mammillata | reverse complement strand
TAATTTTCATTAAGATGTTATTGGACAACTTTAGCGTGGTACGTACGGCGTGGGAATTTCTGCTGTAATGTAAGATTTTTTCTTTTGTTGTCAAGGGTTTGTGATATCAAATCCTTAACGTGAGAAATTCCAGTGAAAAAATCAGTTTAATTTATTGTCTGAAATAATGTGATTTTGAAAAAAGGTAAAGTCATATACCTCCCTATTCAGCTGCATACGAAGATATTGGATGCTGGGCGGATGAACGTAGCATTAATGCGATAGCGAACGCAGAGGACAATCCACTGCTCATAGAAGAAAACTACAAAGAACGGGAACTGGCTATCAGCAAATGCGCAAGAGTAGCAGCTAATACTTCAAGCACCATATTTGGCATAAAGGTACTACACAGTGAAGTTAGTCCAGTCGTGGTTTCAAGATAGTAGATATACGTTGCCGTTTATCTCTACATATTCACAATAACTCAAGCGTCGTATTTTGTTGTGCAGCAGTACATGACACCATTGCTTATTTTGCAGAAAAGTGGAAAATGCTCAACTTCTTGCAATGCTGATTCAAGATACCAAATGTATGGAGCATCCGAAGACTGCAGGCCTGATGGAAAGGGTGGACCACAAGCTAATCAAGTTTACCGGCTTATCAGTGTTGCTACCGGTATATTATCTAACGTTAGAGCTAACGTTGTTACAAACATAACTCCATACGCTACGCACATTGTTTTTTACGTTATAATCCGGCTAGAAATGCCGGGCTGCGCAAGAAGTATTACATGGTCGGTCGTTGATCGAAATCTAATGTTGATTAGCACGATTTTGGGGATGGTTAAAAAGCTGGTGTGTATGCCCACACACATGACAATCTATGCATAAACTGGTGTGTGGCCACAGTTTTATCATCTAACCTTGCTCATATTGGTTCCCAGTGTACTCACAGAGCACAGTATTTGCCATCTCAGCAAATACCCAGTATGGAAAAGTGTCAACGAAAATGCTTAACTAAACATAGTTTCTTTTGTGTAGAGTACAACATAATATTGAAAAAGGTTGTGTATCCTTTCGAAAAATCAAACTTTTTTTCTCGTACAGTACATTTGACCGATTTGGGATGCTGGGAAGACCAATCAGATCGTGTCATGATATGGCTAAACGACGTGCTGCTGAATGACAATTACTGGCTTCGCAAGATGTCTATGACCAAGTGTACTCAAGTCGCCTACAAGCAAGGTTTACAGCTGATAGGTTTACAGCATGGAGGAGCATGCTTTGGTGGAAATGATGAAAGCTACAAAATGTATGGACCGAGTCTAAGGTGTGAAAAAGATGGGCTCGGAGGAAGAGGGGCCAACCAAGTTTACCAAATCAAGATCGTCGAAGAATAATTGTTTAGCTCTGGGAGATGAATGCAGTAAAATAAGAACAACTGGTCAACAAAACATAAATACTTTGCAATATTTGATAACATCAAAATGTCGTTGTTATTGTTGAAAGGCTGGCCTATTCTATAAATCGTCTTAAATAAGAATGATGTACCAATGATTATTGAGTGTACTGTGATCGCTGGTTTGCACGGACGCTTCAAAGCTGACACAAAGTAAATTGAATGTTATGCTCATCTTAGCTACGAGCACTTTAAGCTTGAATAACAGTATTTTAGACCTTAAGTAAGTGATTTTCTTTATGATTGAAGCCACAAAACATTGTGCAACGAACTGTAAATTAATTTTATTAAAAAATATTGCTTAGGTTTTGCTTACAACTTAGGGATAGGTTGTGCATGTTGTTGTGACAGCGAAGGTTCGACACTGGGGGGGGGGGTTATTGCTTAGGTTTTGCTTAGGGATAGGTTGTGCATGTTGTTGTGACAGCGAAGGTTCGACACTTAATATCCACAAGTAAAGCAACATGAAGTAACTAAACAATTTGTGACAAGAGTTTTTACCGACCTAAAGATAGGTGGATTGACAGAAATTGAGTTGGTAGCTCTACCACTATCTCTTTGAGTTTATTCGCCTGGCGGAAATAGCTGCGCAATTATGGAGAGCAAAACATTGGAGGACACATTGGTGGATAATGGCCATACGCGCTGCAGATATCCAGTATTATGAAGTGTTATGTGATGGGCGCTCATTATAGAGTGAATGTGAGTAAAACACGACTCGGAAAGGAAACGTTGGTAGAACTAGTCGAGTGGGCCCTAGAAACGAACCACTAGGGCCAGGGAAAAGAGGGTGTGGTTTTATGCAGAAAAAGTAGCTTATTAAGTAACATTTGAAGAGAAATAATATCTAGAAACACAAGTCTTGTCTACGAAGCCTGCTGTAGTAAAATGACTATGATATGGATTGAGTTTGAGTTTTTTTCGCCAAAGATATACACCAAAACAACAGAAGCACAGCCATGACCTTATTTACCAATCGTTGTAGGAGGTTAATAGTTCACTTATTTTGTAAGCTGAAACCTAACAATTCGGGGACTGTGACAAGTCTATTAAAAAACATGAACTTTTCAACTGCGATAACAATTGATAATTGCTTTATAATATCCTGACTAATGTGCGGACCCGGTTTTAGGTAACACATCATAAAATAAATGACTCATTCCGACTTTTTACGTTGTGTCGACATTTGCAGGTTCGCAGTCAATAGCTTCATGTTTTACTTTCAAAAGTCGAAACGTTTTAACGCAGTTGCTAACGATGGAATTAGCGTCAACGATAATGTGGAGTATGATTTCTATAGCAGTGTTGTTTGTAAGTACTAATGCAAGTTCCGAAGACTTTTACGCTGGTAAGCAAAAGTCCAAACAAATTTGTAATCGTATAATCGGTTGAACCATCAAACCTGATATTTTAGCAGCATTTTTTTTTAAATGAGCGAGAGCGGTATGTGCGGTATCAGTTCAAAACCCAACAGTTCTGTGCTTTTTGTTAGCTGCGTACAAAGATCTTGGATGCTGGGCGGATAAACGCAAAATTAATGCGATCGCTTACGCAGAGGACAGTCCACTACTCAGCGAAGAAAACTACGAAGAACGGGAACTGGCGATCAGCAAATGTGCTAGAGTAGCAGCTAATATTTCAAGCAACATATTTGGCATAAAGGTACCTAGGCTACAATTTTTTCTAAATACATGTTGTGTATATTCAAACTTGTTCAATCCATAGATTTTTATCGTCGCTAATCGGTATAGCAATTAATGACAAGATACAGTGTTTTTAAACGACAGGGCTATTCGATAAAAATAGCTTTATCAGCTGTCAGCTTGGCTACTCTTGTCAGCTTTCAGGTTGGGAAAACACAAGAGTAAAAGGAAGTAATGCACCGCTACCTATGCAAAACGTTCGGGCCGAAACCGAGTATCAAATAGCCTAGCCTAATTTCTGCCGAATCTTCCATAATTTGAAAATGGCGGGAAAAAGTTTGAACAGAACAGTATTGCTAATGCAAGGAAACTCGTTCATGACACAACAAACATCTTACTTGCATTCAAAGAGTTCTGCTTTGGGCGCATTTTTTTAAGTTTTGGTTAAACCGAAACACCAACAAATGACATTGGCTAAAAATGTTTCTGTGAAATGACCCTTTGGTGCATGACTGTTAAAAACTACAGAAAGATCATGATAGATAACAATAACTTAGTTGTTCTGCTGCTGTTTTAGAAGCTAGCACTTCGTTTGCTTTGCAGAAAAGTGGAAAATGCTCGACTGCTTGCAATGCTGATTCAAGATACCAAAAGTACGGAACATCTAAAGACTGCAGGCCTGATGGAAAGGGTGGACCACAAGCTAATCAAGTATACCGGCTTATCAGTGTTGCCAAGGGTAGGGTATATATCTGGTTTCGTCGCTATTGGCCATGTTACTAACGGACTGTAGTGGCAACCCTTTATTTTATTTTATTTCCAAAAAAATATTTTTTTAGGGAAATATAAATTGTATAGGCTACGAAATTTGTGATGGGGGTTTGCCTTTTTCCCCCAGAAACTAACATTGAATATCAATCATGGTGGAAACGTTGAAAAAAGTGTTAAATTTTGACAGAGGGACGCTTTCATGTCAGGCTCACTGTAACTTATATTTGATTTAATGTAGCGTTGTCTACAGCTCTTAGTATATAGTAAAGAGTTTGCCCAGGGGTTTGGAACCATTGATATATAGTTATACCATTAGCAATATAGGCAACACTTTTGTGGTAATCAAGACCACCCATATTTAGTTTTGTATTTAGGTCCCCGTGAGCTGCTTAAAACCGCAACCGAATGCGTATCGTCTACATTAACCTGGTTATAAAGTTTTGCACAAACTTATTTGCAACCACAACCGTTTTCTACCCTTTTTTGTCAAACAAACATTCGAAGCTGAAAACAACTTTACCAGGCTAGGGGGGGGGGCCCCAGGGGTTTGGAACCATTCATATATAGCTATACCATTAGCAATAGGCAACACTTGTGTGGTAATCAAGACCACCTATATTTAGTTTTGTATTTAGGTCCCCGTGAGCTGCTTAAAACCGCAACTGAATGCGTATCGTCTACATTAACCTGGTTAAAAAGTTTTGCACAAATTTATCCAACACCGTTTTCTACCTTTTTTTGTCAAACAAACATTCGAAGCTGAAAACAACTTTACCAGGCTATTTGTTGTACAGTACATTTGACCGATTTGGGATGCTGGACAGATGAACACGATCGTGCACTGATAAGGCTAAACGATGTGCTGTTGAATGACAATTACTGGCTTCGCAACATGTCCAAAGCCAAGTGTACACAAGTCGCCTACAAGCAAGGTTTTCAGCTGATAGGTTTGCAAAATGGAGGAGAATGCTGGGGTGGAAATGATGAAAGCTACAAAATGTATGGACCGAGTCTAAGGTGTGAAAAAGATGGGCTCGGAGGAAGAGGGGCCAACCAAGTTTACCAAATCAAGATCGTCGAAGAAGAATTGTTCAGCTCTGAAGAGATGTATGGGGTGAAATAAGATTAAAGAAATTTTGTGAACAAAAAATAAAAACTTTACGATATTTGATAATATCCAACTGATTTTGTTATGCTTTGGAGGCTGGTTGTATTCTATACAACATTTGTAATAGGAATTAATGGCGTTCTGATGATCATCGATTGGGGGGGGGGGCAATTAAAAACTATACGATATTTGATAATATCCAACTGATTTTGTTATGCTTTGGAGGCTGTTTGTATTCTGTACAACATTTGTAATAGGAATTAATGGCGTTCTGATGATCATCGATTGGGGGGGGGGGGGGGGGGGGGGGGGGGGGGGGGGGGGGGGGGGGGGGGGGGGGGGGGGGGGGGGGGGGGGGGGGGGGGGGGGGGGGGGGGGGGGGGGGGCAATGTTGAGGTTTTGCTTAGGGATATGTTAATTGTTCCTTCATTGGGAAAGTGAATGTATGCGTTTGCAATCCACAAACAAAGCAACATGAAGTAACTAAACACTTTGTGAAAGGAGTCTTTCAGCCGATCCAGAGATAGGTAGATTGACAGGAAATTGAGTTTGTAGCCTAGTGTTTTATCTTGGGGGGGGGGATGCTGAGGTTTTGCTTAGGGATACGTTCATTGTTCATTCATTGGGAAAGTGAATGTATGCGTTTGCAATCCACAAACAAAGCAGCATGAAGTAACTAAACACTTTGTGAAAAGAGTCTTTCAGCCGATCCAGACATAGGTAGATTGACAGGAAATTGAGTTTGTAGCCTAGTGTTTTATCTTTTGTAGTAAATTCCAATAAGTTTATTCATATTCGACAACCCGCCAAAAACCATAAGGGGGGGGGGAAATAATGAACATGTTCAGCATGATCTACCAGCTTTTTATTTACCTTATGACTGAAGCTAAATTTGTTGCAGTTTTGTTCATTGTGCAACAAACTGTAAACTGACACAAAGCAGTTGTAATATGTTTGTTTTAGCTACCAGCATTTTTAGCTTACTCGAATAAATAACATTTTTTAAAACCGTAAGTATATAATTTTCTTTATGACTGAAGCTATAGAACTAAATTTTGTCCATTGTGCAACGAACTGTAAACTAAAGTTTGTAAAAAATGCTGAGGTTTTGCTTAGGGATACGTTAATTGTTCATTCATTGGGAAAGTAAATGTATGCGTTTGCAATCCACAAACAATTCAACATGAAGTAACTAATCACTTTGTGAAAAGAGTCTTTCAGCCGATCCAGAGATAGGTAGATTGACAAAAAATTGAGTTTGTAGCCTAGTGTTTTATCTTTTATAGCAAATTCCAATAAGTTTATTCATATTCGACAACCCGCCAAAAACCATAACCATGGCACCGTTCCAAACAGTTATATATGAAAACATTTAGTGTGGGAAAATAACGGCCCTTATACGCTTAAAAAGCAACATGCTTTATTAATCAAACATTTCGGCCTATGCCCATGCCACCATTAGTGATATGAGCGGCCACATCAGTTACACCGGTTTATTAACACTTGAGTTACATAACAAAAATTATTAAAAATGTGCGAAACAAGCGCTATTTTATATTTGGGCCGTTTTTTTTGGGGGGGGGGCATGCCCTTGCCACCATTAGTGATATGAGCGGCCACAACAGTTACACCGGTTTATTAACACTTGAGTTACATGACAAAAATTATTAAAAATGAGCGAAACAAGCGGTATTTTATATTCGGGCCGTTTTTTTCTGAATAACTTATAATCCAACGTTAGAAAACACTTAGGTGCTGTAGTCTTAAACTGGGAATTCTTATAACTAGTGGCATTCAAACAGGGTTGCCATACCGTCCTTGATTCTAAGATTTGACCTTTTGAAGAGACATGTCTTATAGTAAGGTTTATTATCCTTAGTTCTAAGAAATGTTATTGTTTTTTCTTATTTTCAAAAATTAGAAGGAACAACCTTTGTAAAATGACAGTCAAATCCCTGCTACATGGAAAAGTAAACCTAGACCTGAGCTGTCGTGAGCTGTATGAAGTATTTTCTACAAACAAAGAGTTGTTGGAGCAGATTATTTCTGGCAAAATATGTAGCATATAATATGACATGGCTTGCATCAATGCAAAGATTGGTTCACAAATGTTTGTTTCGTTTCGTATGCAAGTTTAATTTTAGGCGTGTCCTTATTTTGTCGTCTATGTCGATGGCAACCCTGGATATAATGCCTATTTGTCGCGGAGTACGGTACTTTGGGTTGGGAAATAAACAAATTTGTAAAAAAAACCTTTAAAGGAGAGAACTGTTTGGTAATTTTTAACTATGGGCAAGTTATTAAAACAGGAGCGAATAACATGCGGCTCAAACTGAGCCCGCATCCGACTTGAAAAGTACAGTCCGATTTATTGGGTCAGGTTTGCTCAATGCCGAGGAAAGATTGTCGATTGCAATAATTTTAACATAGTTTAACGAATCACAAAGTGTCAGGTCACGCTTCTCCCCAAGTTGCGGTTTTGTTCGCCTGTTACTGCACCAAAGCAAACATATTAATAATTACGTCGCAACAAGCACAAATATTTATGTTTTTTATAATGTTTCACATGGTAAATGAAATGAAGGTGCATTTTGATAAACAAACGCACGTAAAAATGTATCTTGGTACCAGAGTTGTAAACGGGCCTGAAGTTGAATCCCGAACTTGAATCAATTTTGAGAAACCCGTTTACGTCCGTTTGGTTGACAACCCTACATACTGAAGCTTCAGAAACGACAATAATAGACAACAAGACGTTTTAAGGCCGTTTGAAATTAGGGCAGGTCTAGCAACTGGCTAGTTAGCTTGTTAAATTTATTCAATAAAGCACACTGACACAGAGTGTAAAATCAGGCCCGAATCAAGCCTGTTTTTGTGAAGAAACATAAGCCTGAACCCGGCCTGAAAAGCCCGGTCCTACTTAAAACTCTGCAAGGTACAAATAACCCTTTTCAAAATGTTCTCTCAAAGAAGCTTCGTGGTGGCAATCTGACACTAATTGGCAACAGAGAGCCGGGGGGGGGGATTTTTAACTATGGGCATTAGAGACCTAAAGTTATTAAAACAGGAGCGCATAACATGCGGCTCAAACTGAGCCTGCACCCGACTTGAAAAGTACAGTCCGATTTATTGGGTCTGGTTTGCTCAATGCTGAGGAAAGATTTTCGATTGCAATAATTTTAACATAGTTCAACGAATCACAAAGTGTCAGGTCACGCTTCTCCCCAAATTACGGTTTTGGTCGCCTGTTACTGCAATAAAGCAAACATGTTAATAATTAGGTCGCAACAAGCACAAATATTTTTGTTTTTCATAATGTTTCACATGGTAAATGAAATGTAGATGCATTTTGATAAACAAGCAACAAACGCACTTAAAATTTATCTGGGTACTGGAGTTGTAAACGGACTTGAAGTTGATACCCGAACTTGAATCGATTTTGAG
This sequence comes from Phallusia mammillata, assembly GCA_003260075.1. Taxonomy (NCBI): domain Eukaryota; kingdom Metazoa; phylum Chordata; class Ascidiacea; order Phlebobranchia; family Ascidiidae; genus Phallusia; species Phallusia mammillata. The sequence continues at coordinate 13,725 of QLIY01002166.1, read as the reverse complement.
AAACCCGTTTAGGTCCGAAAGTTTGGTTGACAACCCTACATACTGAAGCTTCAGAAACGACAATAATAGACAACTGGTCACGAACAAGACGTTTTAAGGCCGTTTGAAATTAGGGCAGGTCCAGCAACTGGCTAGTTAGCTTTTATTCCACAAAAATTATTCAATAAAGCACACTGACACAGAGTGTAAATCAGGCCCGAATCAAGCCTGTTTTTTTGAAGAAACATAAGTCTGAACCCGGCCTGAAAAGCCCGGTCCTACTTAGAACTCTGCAGGGTACAAATAACCCTTTTTAAAATGTTCTCTTAAAGAAGCTTCGTGGTGGCAATCTGACACTAATTGGCAACAGAGAGCCGGGGGGGGGGTCCGCCGAATGTAAACTTCATCTATTGCAGAAATCGTGATTGTATGATTTACAGGAAATGCCCGGGGTGCAGAAATTGCTGAGGTTGCATTTTTTACACAGAAGCAGAAAAACTCTTAGGGCATAGTAGTTATATTAAGCAGAACGCGCTGTAACTAAGTCGAAATCTAAGGTTTATTTGGCTATAGTTATACGTTGTTAAAAACTGCAAAGTATATTAATTCAAGTGATACGCACGTTGTACACGTAGCTGAGATTTACAATGACTACTTCGGGCAATGACACGCCTGGAATTCCGATGGAGTTTTCGCGAAACGGTACGTAGCATATTTTAATATACCTGGAAGAAAGAGTGTAGTGTATACTGTAGAATACCGAAGCTATATTAAGTTTAAAAGGATCAAGTTCGAATTTTAATGGGGGGGGGGGGGGGGGGGGGGGGGGGGGGGGGGGGGGGGGGGGGGGGGGGGGGGGGGGGGGGGGGGGGGGGGGGGGGGGGGGAAATTAAATCTTGAGACACAGAACTGAGAGTTAATTTGCTGTGTACAAAATAGTTTCTAAACAATTGGTTTTCCAGTACACTCCATTTTGTTAAATATTTGTCTCAAAGGATAAAGACAAGGAAATATTTGCCTTTTAAAGACGTATGTTAAAATAATTTTTGGTTTTACAAGTTTAAACTCATTTAAAATTCCAAATATTTTTTGATAAACCAGTTTCGTTGTATCGTTTGCAGAAACAGATCAAGACATTTGCGAGATGGAAAACAACAAAATACGCGAAGAGAAGCTGATGGAAGCATTAAATAGCGTCCAAAGAAATCTAAAGCTGATGTGGTTGTGTCTTCTCTCCCTGGTCCTGATTTTTGCTGTCGGATTTGTAGCTCTATATTTTTCGGTAGGAGTGTATGAACGTGTAATCTAAGTATAAGCTTATTTAAGTTATACTAAGGAAATCTAGTTAGTAGTGTGCGAAATGTTACAAACATTTTTTTGACACATTGCCATTCTAAGGAATGCAAAGAATTTTGTAGTTACACCATAATTTTTATCGAGGAATTTAGAAACGTTTAGAATTTGTGTTGTCAAAAAGCAATTATTCTAAGTTAAAAACACAGTTTATTCAATAACCATCCATATTTTTATGTAGGGGGGGGGGAAATGCCTACTGCGGCCGAAATTAAGCCCGAAACCGATGTGAATAGTACAGTCCAATTTATTGAGTCTGGTTTGCTCAATGCAAAAGAAAGAGTTTCGATTGCAACAATTTAACATAGGTTAATGAGCCACAAAGTGTAAAACGTAAAAAAGCAAAAGTCAGTTTAACCATTCAAATTGCGGTTTTGTTCGCCTGCCACTGCAATAAAGCAAACATATTAATAATTAGGCCACAACAAGCACAAATGTTTCTGTATTTTTATAATGTTCCATATGGTAATTGAAATGAAGGTGCGTTTTGATAAATAATCAACAAACGGATTAAAAATTTATCTGGGTACCAGAGTTGTAAACTTCATCTATTACAGAAATCGTGTTTGTATGTTTTACAGGAAATGCCTGGGGTGCAGAAATAGCTGAGTCAGCACTTTTTACGCGGAAACAGAAGAACTCTTAGGCCACAGTAGTTATATAAAGCAGGACACGCTGTAACTAAGTCGAAAATTTATTTAGCTGTTGTAATAAGTTGTTAGGTACTGCGAGGTTTGTAGAATCGTAAGCTGTACACGTAGCAATTTGAGATTTACAATGACTAGTTCGGAAAATGACCCGTCTGGAATTCCGATGGAGTTTTTGCAAAACGGTACGGAGCAATATTTTAATCCACCTAGAAGAAAGGATATATACCGTAGAAATGACGAAGATATATCAAGTTTAAACGGATCAAGTTCCAATTTTTGATAAATCTTGAGTCACAGAACTGAGTTTGTTTTGTACAAAATAGTTTCTAAACAACTGGTTTTCCAGTACACCATTTTTTTAATATTTGCCTCATAGGATAAAGAGAACGAAATATATGCCTTTTATAGACGTATGTTAAAATAATTTTTGGTGTTAAAAGTTTAAAGACATTTAAAATTTTAAATGTTTTTGTGATAATCTAGTTTCGTCGTATGGTTTGCAGAAACTGATCAAGACATTTGCGATAAGAAAATCAACGAAATGTGTGAAAAAAAGCTGATGGAAGCATTAAAAAGTGTCCAAAGAAATCTGAAGCTGATGTGGTTGTGCCTTCTCTCCCAGCTCCTGATTTTCGCTGTCGGATTTGTAGCTCTTTATTTTTCGGTAAGACAGTGTTAAAGTTAAATCTAAGTATAAGCTCATTTTCTGCAGGATTGAAATCTTGTTAGTTGTATTCGAAATTTGACAAACATGTCTATAATTGGAACATCACCATTCTACGTATACGGGACGCTAAGAACTTGGGAGTTGCATCATCGTTTTTATCGAATAATTGAGAAACGTTTTCAATTTATGCAGCCAAAAAGCAATTACTCTAAGTTAAAAACACATTTTATTTAATGACCATCGATATTTTAATGTATATACTCTATGCTAAAAAGCGTATCTACACATTTTGCAAGACCGTTAGTTAAGGCAAAACACACAAAAAACAAACAGGAAGAGAATTAACGATGGGGAATTTCAATCATTTGCATTTGTGGATATTATATGGTCTATCAGTTAAATTGACTGGGCTGACTGTACCAAAATTGAGTTAACTTTGTTTTCGTTTTTTTCGTTTTGAACTAACTTTGTTTTCGTTTAGAAAACGTAGCAGCACGGTAGCCAAACCGGAAATAGTTGCACATCACGTTGCTAAGGTCATAAAAGTTAAGGATAAAAATGGCGAATATCTGGTTACATCAAAATGAAAATTCTTTTGAATAGATTTTTAAATCACAGCAGTGTAGGTCAAGTTCATTTAAACGTCACTTGTTACAAAGAAGACAAAAATCGCATTTATTTCAAGCATGTTTGCTTTAACTTGTTAGATTTCTGCCAAAGTGGAAGTAGAAATCAGAAGAGGTAATATACAACCATCAATGACAAATCAACAACTTTCTGGATCTTCTTTTAATGATCAATTTAAAGTCCCGAAAAGTATGAAATCTAAAAGCATTTAACTCTTGTTTGAATCATTTAGTCCACATTTCATGTGAAAAGTAAAAAAATGCAATTATCTTTTACAAACAGAGATTTAAGATTATAGAAATGAAAACATTATCGTACAAACAAACTGTTTTAAAAATACAATGAACTGTTTCGTTTTTGTTTAAAATTGTTGCATATGTTTCACTTTACAGACGATGTACAGATGGACATGCGAAAAATGGAGAATGATTTCAGAAGCTTATTATATCAAAATTCCAAAATTGAAGGTAATTGAAGTTTTACCCTAATCTTCACTTCAGTCTAATCACATTAATTTGTCTGCTTATTCTGTGGGGCCTAGTTTAACATTTTAAACTGCAGCTTTCCTCGAATAGCGAGTTGTGTGTTTGAATAAAACGGGCTTGAGTCGAACAAGTATTACCCCAGTCGCGTTTGTGTCGTTTTTTTACGTTTATGATTGGGGGGGGGGGACTCTTGTTTGAATCACTTAGTCCACATTTCATTTGAAAAGTAAAAAAATACAATTATCTTTTACAAACAGAAATTTAAAAATATAAAAATGAAAATCTTGTCGTACAAACAAACCGTTTTAGGGGGGGGGGTAGAAGCTTATTACATCAAATTTCCAAAATTGAAGGTAATTGCTGTTTTACCTTTATCTTCACTTCAGTCTAGTCACATTAATTTGTCTGCTTATTCTGTGGGGCCTGGTTTAACATTTTAAACTGCAGCTTTTCTAGAATAGGGAGTTGTGTGTTTGAAGAAAACGGGCTGGGGGGGGGGGGGGGGGGGGGGGGGGGGGGGGGGGGGGGGGGGGGGGGGGGGGGGGGGGGGGGGGGGGGGGGGGGGGGGGGGGGGTTCATTTCAAAAAAGGGATTTTGAACCACTTCAAACTCGGAAAACCCAGCGAGCAACAAAATCAAATTAATTGATTGTTCTAATTTTGTGAGCAGTTTTGTTTGCAGATTTGGTTCAACACAACTTGACGGCGATTGCTGACGGTTTAACGAGACTAAAAAACGCTTCAGGAAACGCAGAAGGTAACATAGAAAAATATCGTATTGTGGTCTAACGTTGATCTGGTACAATATCACTGAAAAGTTTGGCATACTGATGTTAGTAGTTAGCTGGAAAACTAAATTTAAGAAACCAATAATGCATATTTTGTGTTATTTGTCCCCTAATTTGTAAAAGTCTTTTGTTTTGCAGTAATAATCGGGGCAAGATTAGCCAACTCCAATCACGATTTGCAATCAGTTAAGATGGAATTGCTCGACATGAAAGGTTAAAATTTTTTCTGTATTTAGATATTATACACAACAACCTAACTCAAATTTTCGGCATGTTAAACAGAAAAAAGAATCAAGGAGGTAATGAAAGCATGTAATGTTGGTTAACTAAATTGTTTTGTTTGTTGCATGTTATACACTATACTTTTTAAGTGGGTAAAACTAGTTATAGCGACAGTCAATCACTTTGCCATTTTTCGGACCAAGTTCAACACAACCTGTCAGTTATTATTGGTAGCTTGTCTAAACTTGAAAGCGGTGTCATAAATACGAAAGGTAACATTTTTGTTCAATCTTGTCATGTTACTGCATATTTCGTTAGATAATATGTAGACACCAGCGTTAGAAATTCTGTAAAAAATAATTGAAACTTGCATGAAAAACGAAACTTATTTCATAATACAAGTGCTTTCTTAATTATCTATTCTAGTTTGCACTTTAAATAAAAAAACAGGAAAGACAAAACAGATAATTGCATTTATTTATATATTTATATTGCATTAAATCATACTTTATGCTTTCTTTGACAGATAAAATGATTCGGACAATTCTACCTTTCAACATGAAAAATATATGAAATAGTTTTTGCCATTGGGGGGGGGGTATTTGCAATCACTTAAAATGGACTTGCGCGACATGAAAGGTAAGAAAATCGTATTAATATACATAAACAGAAGCCATATAATTTTTTCTGTGTTTAGATATTATACACCACAACCTAACTCAAATTTTCGGCATGTTTAACAGAAGAGAGAATCAAAGAGGTAATGAAAGCATGTAATGTTGGTTAACTAAATTGTTTTGTTTGTTGGATGTTATACACCAGGGGTGGCCAACTTGCCAGTCGTTAAGACCGACAAAAGTTTTCCTAATTGTACGCGATCGACTGATCAGTCGTTATTTAGGCAAAGCAATAATGAAAATATCACCTTTGGATTTGATTGGCAGTTACGACATATTTATTGTCATGAGTTTTATTGTCGGGGGGGGGGCGGTTTGGCGCGACTTGAAAACGCTTCAAGAAACACAGAAGGTAACATAAAAAAATATCGTATTGATGTCTAACGTTGATCTCGTACAATACCACTGAAAAGTTTGACATACTGATGTTAGTAGTTAGCTGTGAAAACTAAATTCAAGAAACCAATAATGTACTCCACAACCTTTTGATATTTTGTGTTATTTGTCCGCTAATTTGTAAAAGTCTTTTGTTTTTCAGAACTAATTGGGGCAAGATTAGCCCACTCCAATCGCGATTTTGCAATCAGTTAAAATGGAATTGCGCGACATGAAAGGTAACAAAGTCGTATTAATATACATAAACAGAAGCCATATAACTTTTTCTGTGTTTAGATATTATACACCACAACCTAACTCAAATTTTCGGGGGGGGGGGGGGGGGGGGGGGGGGGGGGGGGGGGGGGGAGGTAATGAAAGCATGTAATGTGGGTTAACTAAATTGTTTTGTTTGTTGGATGTTATACACTATAATTTTTAAGTGGTTAAAACTAGTTACAGCGAAATAGCCAACTGTCAATAACTTTGCCATTTTTCAGACCAACTTCAACACAACCTATCCGTTGTTATTAATAGCTTGGCTAGACTTGAAAGCGGTGTTATAAATACGATAGGTAATATTTTTTTGTTTGTGTGTTACAATATTTCGGAAGATAATATGTGGACACCTGTGTTAGAAAATCTGTTAATAATTGATACTCGCATGAAACTCGAAACTACTTTTATAATACAAGTGCTTCCTTAATTATCTATTTTAGTTTGGACTTTATTAAAAAAAAACAGGACAGACAAAACAGATAATTGCATTAAACCATACTTTATGCTTTCTTTGACAAATAAAACGATTCGGCCAATTCTACCTTTCAACATGAAAAATATATGAAATAGTTTTTGCCATTTGAAACAAAATCGAAAGTATGAAGCTTTGCAATTTATATTTTACGACATTGTCTTGCGACCCTAATGACGGTAAAACAAGAATCGAATAATCGAGGAAGCCCTGAAACGTCGTGTCTCGTGTTACAAGTTGGCAGGTCTATAGGCCAATAACAGTTGTTACGCGAATTAGTCAAAGCGATTTGTTTCACAGAGTTGCCTCAGAATAGTTTAACCAACTCCAGCTGCGACTTGCAATCACTTTCAAAAGATTTGCGAGAGATGAAAGGTAAACTAACTTAAATGATTACCTGCTGTGTATCAATTGCTTTGTAAAATACATTTCTTCGAGTTGTTTCAATTTGTCTCTGTTTCAAGATGTTATGCACCACAACTTTACTGAAATCGCAAGGATTCTAACAGAAGGAAGAAAAAATCAGGAAGGTATTAAAAAACTTAAATTTATGATATTTAATGAATGCATTCAAGTTTTTGACTGGTTTTTCTAGTGTGTTTTTTATCTGTTTTGACTCGAATTTCATCATAAAATCTAAAAATTAGTGTTTTGACGTAACATGTAAAGTACGTCTGTTGTTTCTTTAGATCAATTGCAGCAACTGAGCACGACAAAAACAATGGATTTGATGCAAAATGTGTCTTTCAATTTCACCAAACAACTACAAATCGTAGATGAACAATCCAATTTGATTCTTCAAACACTTGGAAATATCTCCCAAACTACAACAAGTACAGATAAATATCTTAAAGGTAATGTAGTTGACTCTTTTTGTTGTTATATGACGTCATCGCTTACGTCACTTTTCTCCTTCCGTTATGTAACTATACAAATAATGGTATCACGAACAAATTGCACTCATAATAACCACGGATTGTTTAGAATAAAAAAATTACAATGTCTTAATTACAAGTTTTACTTTCGATTAAGCTATAAACATTACTGTCTGTGTTTCCAAACAACAATATAATTTTTTAGTCAAAAAAAAACAAATGTTTAACTGTCACGGATTCAAACTACTTAATTTGTAAACACAGAAAGAACTACTTTAGTAAGCGTAAATGCGAGAGTCAAGAAAGAAATTATATTTGGCACTTGCCTATTGGAGTGCGTGGGTAAAAAAAGAAATGAGGGCCGTGCCTATTTTCTCTCCCAGCATTGGGGGGGGGGAGATGAACAATCGAATTTGATTCTTCAAACACTTGGAAATATCTCTCAAACTACAGCAACTTCAGAGAAATATCTTCAAGGTAATGAAGTTGACTCATTTTGTTGTTGTATGACGTCAGCGCTTACGTCACTTTTCTCCTTCCGTTATGTAACTATACAACGAATAATGGTATCACGAACAAATTGCACTCATAATAACCATGGATTGTTTAGAATAAAAAAAATACAATGTCTTTAATTACAAGTTTTACTTTCGATTAAGCTGTAAACATTACTGTCTGTGTTTCCAAACAACAATATAATTTTCTAGTCAAAAAAAACAAATGTTTAACTGTCACGGATTCAATCTACCTGATTTGTAAACACAAAAAAAACTACTTTAGTAAGCGTAAATGTGAGAGTCAAGAAAGAAATTATATTTGGCACTTGCCTATTGGAATGCTTGGGTAAAAAAAGAAATGAGGGCCGTGCCTATTTTCTCTCCCAGCATTTCAATCAATTCCGGAAGTAGACGCCACAAGAGGATACAATTACTTATTGCACGATCATTTGTTATGTATTAACCAACACTTATACGTTGTAGTTGACTTTAGACTTTGGTGGCCAAAATATAAATAAATTTATCAAACAATGTCCGAATTGTTTGTTACATAAGACACTTTATATAAGTTAGTAATTTTATCTGAATGTTGTTTATTATTTAATTTTCAACAACTCGAATGTATATCATGGTCACCTTTAGACCACACTCAGACTCCTTAGCCTTGGCACCTGTGCTGCTTGCCTCTGGGTATTTGGCATAAATAGGTTGGTCAACGAACTTTAGGTTATGTTTGTAGGCGAAACATACCCTTTAATTTGAAAAAAATACTGTAAAAGTAGTTTGTTGGGCCAAATAATGGGGATTGCACTATAGCATCTTGCTCTTACGGTGCCAATTACGTTTTTCAACGGGGGGGGGGTATTTCTTCCTTTTCATCAGTCTACGTTTTCTGATACAGTGATAGCGTTGATACTTTTGTGATTATGTGGGTGGAACATTTGAATTAGCACGGTTCCTAGTGTCTTCACAAACGGTAAAAACATATCTGCATTTTTAGCCATCATCTAGATCCCAATTTTTACATACAGGCTTAACCAAAACTATCTAGATCTATCCATAAATATCTGTGGCAGCCCTGCTTTTAGACCACACCAAAGTCACTCCAAAGTCAAGAGTCAATGCGATAAACCGACAATTAGCTTACATAACTTGTTGGTGTTTTCAGCTGTGCAAACCAACTTGGCAAAACAAACCAACGGTTCAACTGTCGGGAGTCGGTCTGTTGAGAATAGTTTCAATTTGTTGAAAGGTAAGATAGGAAAGGCACATCCATTTTAAAATAATGCCCAATAAAAAGCTATAACGTTTTTTTTTGGTTTTGCAGAAGAGTTGAAGCACAACATTACCTCGATATCAAACAATGTCAACGCTTTACAAGTTCAACACACCACGAACGAAGGTAAAATGGTTGTGTTATAGGAAAAAATAAGTCAAAACCGGAAAAGGAAGACCAGACCTAATCCAAAGGACCTTTGAAACAATACGAAATAATTTATCTATCGCTTGATTAATAAATACCACATATTGATTTCGGGGGGGGGGGAAAGTCGATCTGTTGAGAATAGTTTTAATTTGTTGAAAGGTAAGATAGAAAAAGCACATCCATTTTTAAATAGAAATAAATGCCCAATAAAAGGCTACAACGGTTTTTGTTTTTGCAGGAGAGTTAAAGCACAACATTACCTCGATATCAAACAATGTTAACGCTTTACTGATCCAACACACCACGAACGAAGGTAAAATGGTTGTGTCATAAGAAAAAAAAGTTAAAAATCGGAAAAGGAAGACCAGACCTATTCCAAAGGACCTTGGAAAGAATAGGAAATAATTTATCTATCGCTTGATTAATAAATACCACATATTGATTTCAACATTTGTAATTATTTCAGAAACCTGGTTGGAAATAAAAACTCTGACAAGGGCAAACTGCAAGACTGATGACACGAAGAGGCGTGGTAAGTCGGGTTTTTGTTCAGTTAAGACGGTCTCTTCCTGTTCATGTTCTTGCATTCAACTAAAAATTTATCTTAAACACTCTTTGACATTGTAGCTGTTTGGTCAATGATGTTAGATGGTGAACTTGTTAATAAGATCCAAGCATTGTTTCACGATATTTTCACATTATTGCCGTATATTTAAAATTAACTTAACATGCCTCTTTCGTCCAGCAATGAATACAAACTGCCTACCACGGCTCAACACCACAAACAACAACATTGAATCAATTCAAACAACTTTGACAGCTTTCGAAGGTAAACCTTTATTGGGATGGCCTAGTTATCATGACAAAACTTTAGAGTTGTCGAATAATAAAAGGCTTGCAATATCACAATTTAATACTTAATCGAAATTTTAGGTCAATTGGAGAGAAATCTAAGTTCGCTGTTAAACAGTTTGGAATCAATCCAGGAGCAACATTCAAGTTATCTAGGTCAGATAGACAAACTTCTACTCAATAACATGTATCCGTCATTTACCAAATTCCCTTTCCATAGTTTGCACTCCATAACGTTTTAACATGACGCAGCTATTACCAGCTTGCTGATTTGTTAGAGCAATCGTGTAGCTACATTTTTTGCAGTCGGTATTGGTCTGATCGTTGTCAACAACAATTTTCACTTTCATCAGTAAGAGTCGAACCCTAATGACGTAATGCTAAAAGGTCACGGCTATCATATGACCCGTCGACACAATGAATTCACACAACAGGTTTCGTAAAATGAATAATCTTAAACTACCGACTTGAAAAGTTGCAGCATCAGAAAATTAAGTTAATATGCTTTCTTGAATTACATACAACAAGCAAAAACAAAACACAACACTGGGTGCATGCATTTTGTAGGCACTGTAGCAAGCTAAAAGCAATTGTTTGTTTGTTTACATTTTGATCCTCGTTAAGAAAAACAATCAATAAAAGCGTGAACACGCGCCCAAACCTAACCCGACAAACAACTCTGTTTCTCCTGCTGGATTACTTATTGTTTAGTTATTTCCACGTGGTAAAGTCAATGTCCTTAGTTTAATTAGGTTCCTCTTGTTTAGAGCAATGTAGTTTGACTTTAGTGTTGTCGTTGTTTTGAAGGGAACAAAAAGCAAATCTTATTTGCCAAAAATTTCACGACATAAACAGCTGCGAATGGAGCTTTTGGATTTGTTCCTTTCAAATATTTCCCGGAAATTAACAAGACCACGAAAATATTAATTCCTGCACAAGTTTGCCATGTTGAAAACTCTGCGATGCACATTTCCGTGTTTGCAATACAAGAGTTGTTTTCCTTTTTATTTTCGGTTTCTTTAAATCTATTAGATTGGGTCACTACCCGACTTCGTTGAGTCATGTGCGCAGTTGTGGCTTTCAAACACAACTTTTTTACATTTAAATGTGACATAGTGGTTGCCTTTAGTGAAACAACGAGTGAATAAATCAAACTAGGCTACTTCTGTTATTCGAATATCCGTTGACTATATGGCCTCAATCGACAGGCGTAATTAGTCGCCTAAATACTTTCCCGGTCCTGTTTTTAACTTGACTAAATGCTTTAATACACTTTACTCACATACCGTTGAAAAATTATCAACATTAGTTAAATAGTAAAAGCTATGGGCCTACAGACCACGAAACATATTTTACAAGGAAACTATAAATGACTTGTAACTTTTGTGTTTAGAAACGTTGCAGCACAATATGTCAACTATAGAATCTGGATTTTCAATCTTACAAGGTAAAACGAAATTAAAACTTGTCTATTTGGAATTCGTAAACATGCACAATGTAGGCTATAGAAACGATAAAATGGTGTCAGAAAAAAAAATTATGTCTACATTGCTGTATGTCATAGAATAGCCTATTTTTTCCTATAAATAAGAGAAACATATTTCTTAATCATTCGTACGATTTTCTCAACAGAAAACTTGTCCACCAGACTCTCACTAAGCGCGTCAAAAGGAGAATGCCCAATTCAAAGTAAGTTCATCTTGTAATTTAGATTAGGTCCCAACCTGGCTGGTTCAACCAACGTTTCCCCCCCAGTCTTGATGTCCCAATGCGCCAACCTCACCCTCCGTTGTGAGTCCCTGCCACATAACGCTATTAGTAACGGTGTAGCTGCAGCGCGTTTATCATCTTTCCACCAATTGTGCCCTTACCTTTGTCGCGCTTTATAACGTCCCAACGTTGCGCAGCTATTTCCGGCTTGGTGAATATTTTAGTGCAATTGTGCTGCTACGATTTGTATCACCGGCGAAATAAACTCAACTCAACTCAACTCAACTCAATTATAATCCAATCACAATCTTTTCTTAAGCAATATTTTAAGAGCAAATACTTTTTGAAGGTTTTTCATTTTTTGATGCACTTTCCAATTTCTCGTCAAGCATTTTTCCACGCAGTTTGCCCAATTACTACGAGTTTAATTACGACGGACAAAACAGTTACAGCATATGATGGGGGCGACGATATGTATGACACAGGAAATAAGGTACAATGTTATGTAGGCTAATTCAAACTAGGTTTACTGGATTCTATGTTGACACGTAGGTAAACAATGAACAACAGGTTTTAGGCTATTATTTTTTGTTAAGTTAGCTTAAATTGTAAACATAATTTATTTTTTACTAATTTAGCTGAAAGTCTGGAGAAACAACGAACCGAAAGTGCAAGTCATTTACAATTCGAATTATTAGTAAGTGCCACGTACAGTTGCAGAACATTTTTGCTGCGTTATAAAAACATTTTAAAATCGCTCGAGGGTNATCGCTCGAGGGTGTTTTACTTCGGTTAGCACAGTGGTTCCCAAACTGTGGGCCATGGCCCAGTACTAGGCCATCAAGACATTTTCAATGTGCCACAGAGCAAGACTCTGCTGTTTTGTTATACTGTAGGTATTATGCGCTTTGTTTTGAAAAACATAATGTTTGCAAAGAATTCGGAATCTTGCAGCCAATTTTTAGGAGCATGTATCTGATTAAAAATAAATTGCTAGAAACCATTTCGCCTGTTTTTGAGTTATTTTGTTGTTTGTGCCCAAATTTACAGCACATGGTAGGCCACGAATCATAGACATTTGGGCCATAGACCAAAAAGTTTGGAAACCCCTGGGTTAGCATGACAGGTGTCACTGGCAGCTGACTGGGCTTACACGACACGGGTCACTACAAAAGTGGCTGGCTTGCATTTATGTCACTGGCATATGAATTGCATGACAAGTTTCAGTGCCAAAAGCTTACATTTAAATCGTGCCACCTGAACCATTTGTTGACCTCAAGGTTCATTATTTTGCTTATGACTCAAATTCAAGTTGATTTATTGGAATATGTAATTTTATCGTTTGTCTAGCCATCCACAGGGCTATTTTTCCGTGGTATGTAAAGCGTTGCACCCATTCATCTTATCCATGCTGGTGTTGAATCCTGATGGAAGATCCTGGCAGTATAACATCGAGGTAACGTCAATGATACAAAGCACGACTTCAAAGCAGTAAATAATAACTTGGATTTCATTTATCCTTCTTCCATAAAATAAAAACATGTTAGTCTAATTAAGTTATTCCAAGAAAATTGTCAAAAAAACATTTAGGGTGTAATAACACCTACGTTAAAAATCAATGCAATAGATTTTGCAGACGTTTTTTTCTTAAATAGAATCTTCAACAGAAAAGGTCAAGGATTTCTTTGCAAAAAGTTAATTACTTGTTGGAGTTCTGAAATGTGTTGTCAACTAGTTGGAGTTCTGAAAAGTCAACGTTAAACCTTCAAATTTTATTTTCAAACACTACATT